>VYZS01028823.1:2030-28780 GCA_013400695.1 Neodrepanis coruscans | reverse complement strand
AATAGGACTAGGTATCAACTTTATTTTTCTACTGCATAAATTGCTAAGCATCACTAAGCATTATTAAGCATAAACAAGTATTAATGATACCTTCTCGAAGAGACTTCTAAGATTAGGCTCTTTATAGCTATTTGTAGAAATAGATTTCTACCAAAAAAAAAAGTGTAGACATGCAAAAGGGTGATGCTCTTCCTGTTTTTTCTCTAAAGCAAAAGACAGATGAGGCAGTTAATGAACATCCTTACAGTTTGGGAGCAGTGACCAGCATCCATCTTCCCACACCCCTTCCCAGCCAGTGGATGTACAAAGCATTGAGCTGTACATGAGCTTTAGTAGGTAGAGCAGGTATCCTGTGTATGCAGGATATCTTGCTGCAGGCTCCACCTGCAGCCAGGGATGACCAGTAGCTTCCTCTCAGGTTAGCTGATATGAGTTGTTAGTAATCTTCATTTAATTTCAGATGGCGGGACATTCCATTTTTATAAGCAGTTATGCAAAATCTTTGGCTATTCAAGGAAGATGAGTAAAATGGTACTGTTCAAAAAGAACTAGCCTTTCATTTTTGAAAATGAGGCACATGGAATCAAAAAATACATCCAGTCTGCTCTGCATGGCTATATCCAATAGTGTGCCAGATTTGACCAGTTTCTCTGTATAATGATGTTGAGAAATAAGTGTCCCAAGTTTCCTCTGATTTTTATTACATACTCAAAACTTTTTGTGACACAAAAAGTAGATTTATATTTATGTAACAAGGCTGTCAGGGCATTTCCTAATCTTTCTCCCCTGCTCTTATGTTTCTCCTCTGACACTTACACTGATTTCTTTTAAAATAATCCTCTTTTTAACTCTTTGTATTCTAATACAACAAACTTCAGAGCTTTTCAAACCAAAATTAAATTTGCAGCAGTCAAGCCTCCCAGTGTTCTTTCTAATGCTGTGGAGCATGGAAAAGAAGATGTTCATCAGCCCTCACCACCAATGGTTACAAGTCCAATCATTTTCAATGCACTTTTAAAGGTTCTGTGGAAGAATCAAAAAGATACAGATAGTGAGAGGCTGAGGATCATATGTAAATGTTCAAAAACTAAGACATTGAGGGGAAGTTTATTACTTCTGTGTCACTATAAAAATATAGTTGCACATAGTTCTTTCACCTTCCCTTTGCATTCCTTAGCCCTATACCTCTTGTCTCAGCTGTGTTCTTTTTCTGCCTAGCCTTTGGTTTCCAAGAGAGCCTCGGTCCTTTCCTAAGGCATAGCAGGCAGGATTGCTCCTTTGAATAGAGCGAACTCTAGGTAATTTCAGATTCCACTTGGTAAATTCTGACTTAGCCCTGACTTGTGTTTTATTTTTTGTTGTTCATAAATGTCTCCTTACATTCAAGACTGCCTCATCTGTGTTGTTTCAGTATTACTTCCTAGGTGGTTTGGGTTTTAAATCAAGACACAGGAGATAAAAGCCTGCTGCCTGAATTTTATCTGATAAAAAATACAGCATTTTCTTTGATTTTAACACATAAATTTTCTACTTACTAATAAAACATGTTTTGGATGCCAAAAGTAAATACCATTTCAAAAGAGTTGAAAAGAATGAGAAGTAATTAACGGCTTTTAAGGTGCAGGTTTGACCATTGCATTTAGGAAGATTGCTGGGTACTGATAGACTTTGAAGGAAGTAACCACTCATTGCTATGTTTCTTTTTTTATCTTAATATCTGCTGTTGTTTGTTTTTGCAAATGCTGAGCTTAATAAACCATTGTTTGGACTGCTGTGGGTGATTTTAGGTGATGTGTGCTATAGAATGTAACAACCCTTTTTTGAGGCAGGTGATTTCATGTCTTCTGGTATTGCTCAGTGAAATCTCTTGAAGCTTATTTTTGACAGACATGTATGTCGTATTCTGTTAGGTTCTTTACCAGAGTTTGAGAGACTTACTGGAGTACGAAGGAAGTGTGGAAGATGATATGATGATAACGTTTCAAATATCTCACACGGATCTCTTTGGCAATCCAATGATGCATGATTTAAAGGAAAACGGTGATAAAATTCCTATCACAAATGAAAACAGAAAGGTACACTCAACTTTTTAAACAGAAACAGTAGTTCTTAGACATATTTACTGTATGTAGAATTACATAGCACTCTCTAAAGATTTGGTCTCACTTTTAATTTAAAAGCCTTTTAAAATTGCCATAGCATGGTGTAATTGTACAGAATTGTACAGAAAAGGCTTCTCTTAAAGAAAGCTACATGCACATGTAGCTTCTGGGTGTGGTTTTTGGCCTATTTGAGCAATATTTTAGACTTGTTCTTTATTTCTGCTGAATAGAAGCTGAGCCCGGATAATCCATGTAGAATTATAGAATTGCATGTATTTTGGGGTCTTGTATTTTTGGGAGGTACTTCAAGTGGCATGTGTTGAAGCAGTAAGGTTTATTGGGATTTATTTCCTTGCAGGAGTTTGTCAATCTGTATGCTGACTATATACTCAATAAATCGGTAGAAAAGCAGTTCAAGGCCTTTCGGAGAGGATTCCACATGGTGACCAATGAATCTCCTTTGAAATATTTATTTAGACCAGAGGAAATTGAATTACTTATTTGTGGAAGTAGGGTAAGAATTCTGAATGTACACCAGAGAGTGGAGCTTTTTTTGATCCTAATATATAATTAGTGGTCATCTTTAAAAATATCATCTTCTTACAGAATTTAGATTTTCAAGCACTAGAAGAAACTACAGAATATGATGGTGGCTATACAAGAGACTCTCTTATTATTAGGTATTTTTTTTCTTACTTTTTAAAGATAAAAAGCACCTTATCTGCCTGTTTCTTCATTGTAAATTTAAAATCGTAACTTTTAGTATTTTTCTAGTACTGTAGATGCAAATGTCTTAAATATAATTTCACTTTATTCAAGTGTTGTCATTAGAAAAGAGACAATTATCAATATAAGCATTGTTGAATCAGTGTAATTCCTTAGGAAATAGGAATGATAAATTAGAGGAGAAATATCTGCAGAACACTTGCCAGCTGAATTAATGTTCAAAGACAGTTAAACTGCAGTGTTTGGGTAATATTTCTGATTTCTACTTTTGAATCTCATTGATTGGTAAATACATTCTGTTAGTTTTGGTCTATGAATGCACCTTGTAAACTTGATACTAAGACTGATTAGAATTGCTACACATTCAAAGCTCAGTTACTTTTTAAAGTCTCATTTATACCAAAGAAAATTTACAGTTTACCTCTTTTTGGTTTCTTCTTTTGTAGGGAATTCTGGGAAATAGTCCATTCATTTACGGATGAGCAGAAAAGATTATTCTTACAGTTTACAACAGGCACAGACAGAGCCCCTGTGGGAGGACTTGGAAAGTTAAAGATGATCATAGCCAAAAATGGCCCAGATACAGAAAGGTAAAAAAAAGTATTCTGTGTTTTGCATGGTTGTTTATAAATGGAAGTTAATTTTGTGGGTTTAAGTTATTTAACCTAGTAATATTGGAAAGTGGTAATTTTCTTTAAATTCATTGTTTTTGGACATGTGAAGTAGTGATGTGTTTCTTGCTTATGTACTACATGCTCCCAGATCTGAATTATTTTCTTGTTTGTTTTTGTTTTCCCCCACAGGTTACCTACATCTCACACATGCTTTAATGTACTTTTGCTTCCGGAGTACTCAAGCAAAGAAAAGCTTAAAGAGAGATTATTGAAGGCCATCACATATGCCAAAGGATTTGGCATGCTGTAATAAATATAACAAAAGGGATTAAAAAATGATGGTGATGATGTCCCTGTCCAAAAAGGCCATAAGATAGTGAGCTACAGTAGTCACCTGTGTTTGTGCCTCCCTTCTTTACTGGGGACATTGGGCTGGAACAGCAGATTTCAGCTGCTTATATGAACAAAATCTTTATTTTTTCTTTTAGCGTGAAAGTGTTACATATTCTTTCACTTGTATGTACAGAGAGGTTTTCCTGAATATTTATTTTAAGGGTTAAATCACTTTTGCTTGTGTTTATTACTGCTTGAAGTTGAGCCTTTTTGAGTATTTACAAGAAAACAAACTGTACTCTCCCAAGGAAAATATTGCCATCATTTGTAGACCATGTAACCTTCAAGTATGTGCTATATTTTTGTCCCTGTATCTAATCAAATCAAGAACTGTACTTTTTGAGGAGTTTGCTTTTGAAACTTGAAGTCTTGGAAAACAGTGTGATGCAATTACTGCTGTTCTAGCCCCCAAAGAGTTTCTGTGCAAAATCTTAAGAATCAATAAAGATGGAAGGGAGAACTTGGAATGTTAAATTGCAGCCTTGAGAACTTTACTTTAGTCACAGCACAACAATTAAAATTCATTTCACTATATGTTGTCTTCACATGTCTTGTAATAAACTGTGTTTTTAATTAGGAGACATTTCTTAGCATATGAAAGGGTAGAAATTTTAGTTACTTTTTTAAAAAAAGTTTACTGGGGAAAGTGCATTTTCAACTGAACAGCTTTAGAGTAGGGAGTGAAGTGTCTGGAAAAAAGATAGGAAGTTTTTGCTATATTATAAACAAAGCATGTGGAAGTGCACTTAAAATGAAGTTTTATTCTTAATTGCCTATTATGTTGACATTTTAAATAGACAATCCAAAGTCTTCCCTACATGTTATGTCATCATCATTTATTTAATGAATTGTTTTTCCTACCTATCAAGGCACATGATCAGTGTTGCACCATAATCTAAAGGGTTGGCTACTGTATTTTAATCTCATCTAACAATAAGCAAAATTGAACAATATTAAACGTGAGGCCTACTTCATGTTGTACACTTCCAACCAGTAAATAAACTGTTAGAAAGTAAGTACTAAGGTTATGTTCATCTACTACATAAAGTATTCAGTAGGTTTTTAATTTAACTCTACAAATCATATCAGAAATAAATCCTTTACCTTTCGTAGTCTGTGTTTAATGTTAATTTCTCGTGTTGCAATATATGATGAAGGGATTATGTGTTTTTAAGTGAAGATGTAACTGGCATATCTCTTTACAATACAAGCTGCAGCGGGTGTGCAGAGCTGAGCTTGTGCCTTGACAATTGCTATAACTGGCTACTACTGATCAAACCCATGGCTGTGTGGAATTGGCATTAAAAGGCAGAGTTTTGAAATCATTGGAAAAAGAAAAGATGTCTTTCAGGACTATTTTAATAAATCCTTTCTAGTAATAGAAACAGACAACTGTTATGTAACTATGATGCTGAATAAAACAATGACCTTTTTTCACCACGGTTGAAGTGAAAAAGAAAACAAATTACTTCCTTACTTTGATAAATTGGATATTAAATCATTTGATTAGAAAACGTTCTAGTACGTTTTGAGGGTTACAGGTGCAGAAGACTCTCCAGAAATGAACTGTTAGTGATGTGGGGTCCAGCCATGTTCCCCTCTCAAATCCAAGCCAGTAAGAGATGGCCTGGACATGAGGACTGAAACTTGTTGGGGAGGGAGAGGTGCTGTCTGTCTTCTGGCCTTTGATCTCAAAGTGACCCTTAGGACATGCCTTCTTGAATGTCCACCTTATTGAATGTCCCTGAAGAGGAAAACTCAAGATATCCTACCTCTCAGTAGGGTGGTTGACAACAGTGCTTGCTGAGCCCTTCAGGTTTGGAGCATCTTTTACTGTAGGTGGTGAGAACAAGATTTGCCGAGTGCCTTGAGGTGCTTCGTTGCAAGTATGAACACATCATACTACTGTTGTATGGTATGTACTGTGTCAACAGTCTAGTACTTTAAACTATATCCCTATAATTTGTTTTATTCTGATGTGGTTACACCCAGCTGACAGGTGTATATGATTCGTGTTGGGGTGGGTTTTTTTAGGTCTAAAAGCGATGCAGACAGCATAATTGGGTAGCAACACAAAGTCCTCTAAAGTCTTGGCATTGTAAATATGCTTTTTCTATTTAGCATTAAGATTAAAATAAAAAAACCCAACATTTTTATTGACCTGTAAAAGCATAAGTTGTTTGTCACAGAACCGTTTTCAGGTAAGTACTTCATATTTGACTGATTTCTCATTTAAGTACATACTGCCTCCCCTAAAATTCCACTGTATTGAAATTTTTATCTCCTTAGTGGTGTTACAGATTTGCTACTTGTCCAGCAGCAGCACTTGATAAATTCTAAAATAAATGAATCTTGAAGTCTTGTAGCTGCAGGCTGCATTCCTGCCCTGCAGAAGTGTCAATCAGTCTTCTGTTGCTTGAAATGGAACATGCTATTTTAAGTTTTTTGGGACTAGGGGTTTTTTTCTGGGCTTCAGGCGCACCTGGAATGTCTTTCAGTTCTTCAACAGCATTTAGCATATGTTAGGTCTACAAAGTTTACCCGGGAAACGTAAATGAACTTTCGTGTCACTGAAATAAGCCTTCAGAGACAGAAGACTCCTTTTCCAAGGTAGGGCTCTGTTTCCCATGTACTCTCTCCACAGGGTGTCCTTAATACATTAACAAGAAAATAACTTCGGACATCTCAGCATTGCCTCATTTGACAAATTAAATGCCTCTGCAAGCATTGCTTCTCAAATGCCTGATGCAAACGGGGCATCAGGTTTTCGAATGTGTTTTACAGAATCATATGCCTCAAAATTATAGTAATGCAAGGTATACCAAAACAAATCATCTTAATATGGCACTTTTTCCAGTTTCATTAGGAGCGAAGGAATGGGTTTGTTTAGCTCTGAAGGTATGTTAGCACATGGCTGGAGAACAGAGCCTCACCTTTTAAAAGATGAAAAGCTTTTGATTCTTGCTAAAAAGTTTTCAGGAGCAGCTGTCAGGGGTGAGCACATTTAAGTAAGGAATAGTGTTTTGTGAATTTCTGACTGCACTTGTCTTCCATTTGGCAGGCAGCAACCTGAGACGGGACTGTGGCAGCCAAGGGGGGACGCTTCTGACCCTGCAGTTGGAGGAAAGCTGATGTTGGAATGGGCTGGTGATGGGCTGGGGGCTCCAAGCAACTCTGTTTCTGCAGTCAGTCTGTGCCTCTCATCCAGTGGGGTTCACTGCTGAAGCAGGAGCTTCATACGGCATAGAATACCACACAGGCGTGATGGACCTGGTGGATTGAGCCTCCAGGTAGCCTGCGGTCTGGGCTACCCAGATGCTTGCCTAGGTTTTTGCTCTGTGGAGCAGGGCGTTGGACACAGGTTTCCACACTAGTGCTGTTCCAAAAGAGGAACATCAAATTCCAGACCATCAAATTTAAGGTGTTTTCCTGGCACTGTTTTAGCCAGTTGCCTCCAGGTAAATTTTTAATCTCACTAGAGGATTAAAAACTTCCTGGTTTTTCTCAAGGATTTTCAGGATGAATATGTTTGAGTTGTGCCTTATTATGCAGAAAAGCCAGCATTTTGGCTTGCAAGATGGAGCAGGAATTTCTTTCAAGTTTAGCTATGCAAAATCAAACCTTTCTTGACAAGAGCTGAGTTTATTATGTTTAGTCCAAGACACAAGGGTTTGTGATGCTACCTACAGTTCTTGTTTATAATTGAAAGTTTAATTAAAGTTCTCACCAAGTTTGTAAAACCCCTCAGGAAATTAAAATTAATTTTATTAAAAAATTCAGTTTTATACTGTATTATGGAAGCCCCACTGCTTTGGAAATAAAAGTTAATGCTGGTGTTTGTCTTTAGACAGGTCACTTCTTACCCAAACAACCCATAAAATAATGTCATTTTATTTTTCTCTAGTGTTGCATCTAAAGGTGTCTTTAGCTGTTGATTTTTTTTATTTTTCATTAACAAAATTGTGTGTGGGAAGGTGGTTTTTACTTGCAGATGTTCAGCTTTTGATAGGCAAGTATACTTCTATTTTGCAGTATTTGTAGGATACATCAAGAAAGCAATCCTGATAAATAATTGAAGTTTGCCTAGTGTGCTTGTTATGGATGTGTTTCTTGATATATATCCTGTTTTGGGGTTTCTGTGTGGGGACATGTCTTAAGAGACAGGGACATTGGAGATGCCAGTAGAGGGTGGGAATTGTTATTCTGTTTTAGAATAATAAAGTTGCATTAGGAACTGCTATGTTATCTTGCTGCATAGGTTTGTGCAGACTTTTGAGGCTTAAAAGTGAGAGCAGAGCTGACTCGAAGTCAGACAATGATTGCTGGAGTTAGGGTTCTGTCTTTGGAAGGACATGCAGTACAGCTCAGCTAAACAGAACTGCATACAGGGATGCTGCTGCTCCTACGGCCTTAGCTAGCTTGAAGCTAGGACTGAGCAATGTCAAGGGAGAGTAAAAACTGCAGCAGTCTGAAGATTCACAACTGAACTATTGTCACATGCAAAGCTGACATGAAGTCTTAATGTTGCCAAAAGCTCTGGTGTATCTGCTGTGCCAGTGGATTAATGTACAGAAGAAATCCTTTAAATTTGTCTTCTCACTGCATCCCTCTGCTTCCAGACCTGTATAGTACAGCAGTGCGAGCAACAATGCTCAGGCATATTCTTGCCATAAAATGGCAACTAGCTGAACTCTGCTCTTCCGAGTTTTGAGCTACCATACATCATGTGCTGCTACATTTGATTTAGTTATTTCCCTTTGCAAGCACTCAGTGAGCAGCAAGGGGTAAAGCTCAGGGGAGCTAATATGTTTCAGTTAAAGGAGGTTTATTTCCTCCTATAACTGATTTAACAAAAAGCAGGAAACTTAACAGAAGAATATTTTTAAATGAAAATGTGTTTTCAAAAGAATAATTCCCCTTGTGCTATGCATGCTGATTTCTAATTTTTTTTAATTGCAATCTGTGCATGAAGAATTGTACAAATTTTGTAGCGAGTCACCTGAAATGAAGCAGGTGACGTTTTGTCTTAGCAGTACTTTCTTTTCAAAGCACAACACAGACTTCTTTCTTTATGAGCATCTGATAGGGGTTGCTCTTGTGCAAGTTTTTTACACATTGAGTCTCTCTGTGGAGGGTCTCCAAGGGGATATAATTTATAACAAAATTTCTTTCCGGGTGCTTTGGGCCTGCAGCCACCAGTCTTTGCTTTCTGCCCCAGCTGGAACAGCCAGCCTGGGTCAGAGCATTGCTCCTGTGTCAGGAGTTCCACATAGCATCCTCGAGCCTTTCAGGCAATCCTGCAGGATTGCTCCAGACCTGCAGCTTTTTGGACAAAGTAGTTTTATCATCCAAGCCACCTTGCTGGCTTTGATTTTCGAGAAGAGAGGCCTTTGTAGTGTCTCAGCTCTAGGAAAGGTTTCCTGGGTTTGGGATTCTCTTTGTGGGACCACCCACTGTAGCTGTTGCCACCTTCAGAGGATGAGCTTGCTCCTTTCTTTCTCTTTTGTGCTCTTGGATTTTCCCGCAGAACAGAAGGTGGGCCTGGAGCCAGTGCTCTTGGCATCCTGCTGCAGACCAGCAGTGATAATGGGGGCAGCTGGTGGTGCTGAAACAGCAGCAGTGATTTGCCTGCTGCCTCCAAGCCTTACTGCCGCACTCTGCTGGTTTTCACCTTTTCTCATGGAATCTCGCATCCCGAAGATGGTTGCAGCCTCTGTAGTCTCCTAGTGGCTGATAGGCATCGTCAATTGATCTCATCACATCCTGAGTTTGCTCTGGAATTTTCTTTCCCCCTTCCCAAGTGAGAGTGAAGCTGTGTAGGACTGAAACCTGTATGGTGTAGGCAGCTCTGCTGGGCTGCACAACACTTCTGCCCTTGGCTCTGGCAGTAGCTGGAGAGGGGGAGCGTGCTCCACAGGAGTCATCGGTGTCACCCTTTGGTCTGGCTTAGGCCCCTTCTGGCCACCACACTTCAAGCTGGGGAAAACTGGTCAGTAGGAAGGAGCTGGTGTCTCTGCTTTCTCTCTTGAGGCTGTAGATGGCAGCATCTCTTCTGTAACAGCCTCACTTTCCCGGTGGCAGTAAGCTGAGGTTGTTGCTGCTTCTCCCTTGCCCATCACATGTCGTTCACTCCTGCTCTGGGCTGCAATTTTCAACTGCCACCAGCTGCCCTGAGGTGCTCCCATGGCTCTTTTCTTGCTTTTTTCCTTCCTCATTGCACTCATCCTCCTTTGGCTGCCAGTGCTAGTGGCTATTTCAGTAAGGTTATGGCAGGTGAAACAGTCAGCCTTGAAACACTGATCTGGAAGTGTTCTGATTGGAGCAGCTCCTCTGTCAATCTGCCTGGCAGCAGTGAGCCTCCTCTGTACTGTCAGTGCTTGGATCTGAACCATGCATGGAGAAGCCTGGCTGTGGCTGACAGGGTGAATGAGCTGTCATGGTAACTGATGTGTTTGGAAAGGTGCTTTCCAAAAAGCTCTGCAACTTTGTGTTGGTAGACATAAGCTTTTTTCCTACCCTTCATGCAAGTGTGGTCAGAGGCAACTGTTACTACAAGGAGATGAGGCATTGGATTTTCAGTAGTGAGGTCTTATTAAATATCTCACCTCTGTTATTTCCTTCACCAACAGTGCCCAAAGTTGCTGCTGTAAGAGGGGTTTCCTGTGCTAAGCATTGAACAAGTACCTGTGAACAAGTAGCCCTGAGGATTTCCTTTAAACAGCCTAAATCTGCAAGTAATTTGAAAATAGTGGGAATCCCACTGAAGCAAGTTGGCTGAATTATCTGTGCTATTCTGCAAGTAAAATACCTTAGTGAAAAGCTGGCAATCTGTTCTAAAAAAAGTCCATCTTTACAGCATGATTGGTTTGATTTATTGGCCCTGGAGACAGGCTATGCCAAAAAAAAATCCTTTTAGGCTTCTCTGTCTTCTCTGGAAAGGTAGGTAGTGCCCATGTAGTCTTGCCATGCTATACATGTGGATGCGCTGCTCAGGTGTTGTGACTGCTGTGGGGTGGCTCCCTTTCCAGAGCAAGGGGGGAAAATAAGTGCTGGAAACAAGAATGGCTTGAGGGTTTTTTCCTTGTCAGGAAACTGAAGAAATGACAAAATAGATGAAAAGCTGAGATATTCATCAAGCTGACCATCAGTCTGTGACACAGTTGTGCTTTCCTATTTTCCCATGTTACTGTTCTTTAGTTGCTCTATTGCAGAAAGGTTGATACCAGACACCATAAATGCTAAAGAAGGAAAATGGAATACCAACCGTTAGTAATTCCCTCCATGTTTACGCATTTCTGATTTTAGTTACCCCCCCCCCNCCCCCCCCCCCCCCCCCGATTTACCTATATAAATAAGACAGGTCTCTGGACAGTATCCTCCTCGGCCTCTTGGGAAGACAGTCCAGAAAGCTGAGCCATTGGCTCCACAACCTGTGCTCTCCCAGCAGCAGCCCAGTAGAAACAGTAGAGCTGATGAAGGAAATCTCTCTGAGAACTGCTGCTACATCTGGAGTAAAGCTAATGTTTGTGTTGAACCTTAAATAATTGCTTAAATAATGCAAGTCTTTCCTCCTCACTCCACTCGTAGGATGCCGAATTGGGAGGATTGAAAGCACAGAACAGCAGAACTGTTTTTTTTCCACAGTGAAGCTGCAAGGACAGTTGGCAGCACCAAGCCTCAACCTTGGATTTGTGAGCTGGAAATAGTTACAAAATCTGAATTTTAGAAACAAAAGTCCTAATTTTTAGGCCCAGAGGTTGTTCCTAAGATTTTGGGTGTGTGTCCCTCCCCATCCACCCAAGGCAGAGTGGAAGGGTGCAAGGCTTCCCCATCCTCCCTGTAAGGACTTCCCAGGCATCGTTCTCCTCATGCTATGGACTGTGAACGGGACAGGGGCTGAGGGGAAGTCTTGGATTGGTGGCTTCCCTCAGGAAAGCTGCCACAGCTGAAATCTTGAGCTTTAACTGCCTGTACAGTTGCCGGATCCAGTTAATGCATAATTCATTTTGCACTTGGGGATACACACGGGGGTTTTACAGATGCTGAATTATGTAAACAAAGGTTTGATTCTTTCTGTTTGTTCCAGGTTGGAAATATTAATAGAAGCGCAGGGGGACTTTGAAGCCAAATGCAAGTGCTGTTGTCCTGCAATTCTTCAGCATGAAGAGCAGTTCTCCTTTAGTCTGCCTGACTGTGTTATCTCACTGAAAACCTGGATTAGGTTTGGCCTGTGAATCTCTCTCGTTCTTGTCAGCAGCAATATAGATAGGAATGTGTCTTTCAAGCCATATTTGTGGTCCAGGTCAGAGAAAGCACTGCTTTTGTAGGTGAAAGGAAAATGAGAGATTTGTTTCTTAATGTAAAGCAGAGCCCTCTTGTACATTAATAAATATTTGGCAGAAATAAAACTGTAAAGCTGATGCCGAAAAGAAAAGCAGGGTTGTACTTTCCCTGGGCTGTTTCTCAAGAAAGAGCTGCACGGTCAAGCTAACCAACCCTCATCTGTACAAATGCATGAGCTGTTTTGCTGTCACTGCCACTTCTGTTGTCCAGTTTATTGAATTTTCCAGAGCAGTTTTCTACTGTAAAAACTGTGAAGTAAATAGTAGCAGGGGATGAGGTAAAAAGGATTGAGAGTACTTCCGAGAGCAGCAAGGCTTGCCAGGTATAATTTTGGGTAGGTGATGTGTATGTAAGCAGCAGAAAGCTGCCAACACTTCTGCTAGACAAGGCCGTGTCCCTGCTGTGCCACTCTGCATGGAGCTGGGGAAGGGGAGGACAGGAGACAGGGGGCAGTGGGGTAGTCAGGCTCTCGTGCCTGACTGGTATCTACAAACACAGTGATGGTGTCAAAACTGGGCACAAGACCAAAGCTGTGTGCCAGCTGGCCTGCAGCGTAAGGGTAGAGCACCATTCCCACTTGGGTTTCTGTCACTTCAGATCTCTGTTCCAGCTAATGATTTTTTGTGCATTTTAATGTTGAAATGATCAAAGTCTGCCATGAAGCACTAAAGTCTGGAAGCTAAAGTCTGGAATGATATGGGTAAGAGAAAACACAGAGTTTCTTGAAGGTTACTCAAAATATTTTAATGTACATGCTGTAGCCACGTTAAAGAAGGGGAAAAAAAACATCTTACAGAGATGAAAGACAACAAAGGATGTGATGTCATTGTGCCAGAAGCTGTATGTTTCAAAATGACTGAAGCCAGTAGTGCCAAAATGCTCTTATTCTGTCATATGAAAACCAGACCAAGAGGCATGAAAAGGGAATAGCAAATGTATTTAACTGGTAGATTAGGCTGGTTTGATCCATCAGATAAAGTAGCAGTCTTGTGTTTGTAGGATTTTTAAACAAGTATAAATAATATTTTAAACAGTTTTACTTGTATATACCCATTGGGCTGGAACAGCTGTAGTATGTTGGGTAGATAGGTATTTACAGAGAATGGTGACTGATGTACAACATACTGATAATTACAAAACCCCAGATGTGGTGTTTGAGTAACAGCAGTGAATATCAGCCCCAGGTGACTACCGAACCTACCTCTGCTCTGAGGTGAAAGTTGCAGGTGCAGCAGCCTGTGACTGTGCTGTCTGTGCTTGCAGTGGTGCAAGGAGCCCACACCTAGTTTCAGCCTCAGCCCTGCCTTCCTCTGTGGGATCAAGGGCACTAGACCCCTTCCAAAAGCAGCCCTTCTGACATTCCATACTGGTTTCAAACCCTTAAAATAAGGACAGGATTCAGTGCACTGACCAATACTCCCCAATGCCACTGCCTGCATACAGATCTCAGCTACTTCCCAAACCACTTGTTACAGTCAGTGAAAATTTTGGTAATAGAGGTTAAACCCAGTCTACAGTAGATACCTAAGTGTAGTTGCCTTCTAGGCCAATGATAACAGGAGTTTAGATATGGGCCTTGTGTGGACATGTACTACCCAGTGTTGCTCTGTTCCATGGTCACCGACAGAGTTGTCTCCCTCACGAGTCAAAAGTGTCAATAGAAGTGGGGGAAGCTGCTTGCCCAGAGATGAGCAACTCAGTTTAACAAAACCACGTCTTTTCATTCTGCTACCATCCAGTTAAACCACCCTCTTCTCAGTGGGTTTCTCAGCCATTTTCCACACAGGCCATCAATCCCACATACTGTTGGGTCTCCGCAGTCATGGCTGAGGACAACAAAAAGTCAGGTCAGTTCCCATGGTAATACCTCACACCACTGGTGAATCCAGCTCCCATGCCATACATGCTGAACAGTCTCTGCTACTCGGTACCTTTCAAATGCCAGTGATATAACAGAGGATAAAAGTAACATAGGGAAAGTTACTTGGTAGAATACTGCCCAGTAAAAAATGAAAGCATGAGAATACTAAAAAAGTCACTTCAATAAAAGGGAGAGAAGTCTGGAAAGGAACTGGAAGCAGTGGAGTGGAGAAAGCTGAGAGATCTGCAAGAGGCAGATCTTGAGGTTGCGGTGTGACAGCAAGAAATTTCAGTGCCATCCTGCCCTGAATATTACAAGAGGCTGAGTGGACCAGACGTGTGTGTTCAACTCGGAGACAGACAATTGCTCTGCAGTGAGCAGAAAATGAATGAGCACTACCAGGCTCCTGGCAGGACCTGAGCAAATGTGGCCTGCATTCTCCCTAACTAATGGAAACATGGTAGGGTGACAACTACTTTGAAGTAAGGATGGCAGAAAATAGGAAAGGAAGGCAGAGTAGGCACCTGTTCTTAAAGTAAAGGAAGAAAACATAGGCCTAGTGACTGGAATGACTTTGCAACATGGGGCTTGTTCCCTGCCTTGCAGAAACCCTGTTGTGGGAGAAAGCTGGCTGGCAGGCAGGAACGGCCGACCCTGCCAGCCCACATGGTTTCTCAGTAGCCTCCCTCCAGGACTGCCCACTTGCCGACAGGGAATTCACTCAACATCCTACGTAGAGGAACTGCATGCACCAGGGGGCCCTCTTCTCTCCTCAGGTTTCACAAAGCCGTATCGCCCCAGATGCCTTCCACCAGTGAGCTTTTGGGAACTCCCAAGTGAGGGTTTTACCAGTGGGATCTGGGGAGTCTCTCACTCTGTCCCCTAGTGAAACAGCTGCAGAGCAACAAAGGCTTTCACAGACCATGCCAGAAAGGACATGAATGAGCACTTCCACTCTGTCAGCATGGTCCTTTTGCAGAGCTCAGCTCATCAGAAAGAACTAGATCAAAGCAACCCAGCTGCATGGCTATTTCATACACATGCACAGCTACACTCCAATGCCCAGAAACATGATGCTGCTTATCTGTCATCCAACTGTCTGCAAACTCTACACTGTCAGATTTTTGAAACCCAGTTTCTGTACATGCATTTAACCAGCTACTAAGGTAGCAAGGTACAGAACCCTATAAATATTTTTAAGCCCTTAAAAAAGAAAAAAACCCAATCCGTTCTACTTCAAGTACAATGCCTTCTTAACACAGGAGGTGTAGGAAGAGACAACATGTCAAGATCTACAGGTACCAAACAAAACAGACATTCTGAGCATACCTTGTAAGAAACCCACTCCCAGTATAAAAAAGTACCCATGTGTCAGACCAAATCTCCCCCTAAGAAGATGACAATGTTCTATTTACAAGGAAATACTGCTTCAGTTAGAAGTGCTAAAAACCATTCTCTTGAGTTCATATAAAAATAATCATGTCTATGTATGCACACACATATTTACATACATTTATGGCTTTCAGTGCTTCAACTTTTTGCAGTGGATGAGTAAATATAAATACTCCATTACTGCTTTTTCTCCTCTGCAGGTTTTTCCCCCTCTGCTTCTGCAATTGATAAGCTGCCACTACCGTATTTTTTCATTCGTGTTTCTACTCTGGCAAGTCTCTGCTTCACCTTTTGTTGAGATGAGGTGTATTCTGCCATGAGCCTTGCAAACCTAGTCTGCAGTGTATCTAGAGCTGTTTCAAGTTTTCCTACTTTTTCTTCCAAGTCTTTTGGGTCAGCTCCTGCTTTTGCTGCCTCCTCATCTATTAAGTTGTCTTTCATCAGAATCTGACGCCCTTTCTCTTCCAGAGCTTTCTTGGCTTCTGGATACTCTGTGAGGGCTTCCATTAAATCATCCTTTGACAAGCAGAATAAATCAGAATAACCTATACTCCTGATGTTGGCTGTCCTCCTGTTGCCAGATTTGCTACCTTTGATGTTCAGGATGCTGATTTCACCGAAGTAGCTACCATCACTTAGGACTACAAATTGGGTTATCCCATCATCTGCCACCACCGCCAATTTCCCCTCTTTAATAATGTACATTTCTCTTCCAATATCTCCTTTTTTGCAAATGTAGTCCCCAGGACTGAAGACAGTAGGTTTCAGTTTCAGCACCAGCTCAATGAGAAGTCCAGCCTCACAATCCTGGAATATACGCACTTTCCTTAGCGTGTCCAAATGGACATTGATAGCAATTTCAGCCTTCAGCTTGTCAGGAAGATTTTTGAGAACTTCCTTCTCATCCACTGTTTTCTTGTTGGTCCAGAGGTAATCAAACCACTTAATAACCCTGGCTTCCAAATCCTTAGTTACTTTTCGGAATTGCATGTACTGTTTAATGGAATCCACTTTGGCCTGGAACTCTGCCCTCGAAGCATTCATGTTGGAAATCATGGAGCCAACGTTACCAACAATGGTAGCAAAAATCAGCACACCCACCAGGAAGTCAATGACCACAAAGAGATACTCTTCATCTTTCACCGGGGGAGGTGTTTCTCCAATGGTTGTCAGAGTGAGTGTTGACCAGTACAGGCTGTAAATGTACTTTCTCGAGAGGCGTGCATACTCTGGAATGGACACATTGGGATAGACCCAGGAGTCAGTTCCAAATCCAATGACCTTTGAAATTGCAAAGTATATACATGCATTCCAGTGGATGATGATAAGGATGTATAACACAAGATTTCCAATGCGAAACATGTTTGGATAATTTGTCCTGGTCTCGGTACGGTCAAAAAACTCAAACAGCCGAGCAATCCTCAGCAAGCGGTTAAATCGTAGTTCAGGGTAGTTCAACCCAAGCTTCAAATATGCCAGGTCTGTTGGCAGAAGAGACAGCACGTCTAGTTTGAACTGCAATGTTTTGGTATAATGTTCTCGCAATTTTTTTCCATCCTTAACCAGCAAGCCTTGTTCAAGGAATCCTTGAGAGAATAAAAATACAGATTTTTACTTGTTAAAATACTTTCAACAATACTGAGTGACTTTCATTTCAGATAACTGAGAAGGTTAAAATTTGTACTGTTATGTATACAGACATTGATACATTATAAGGTCATTTAATTGCAAATTTAAATATTTCAATTAAGATTTAAAGCTCATACATAATAATTAAGAACAATGACTCTATTATTACTACAGTGCTCACTGAAGTTTTCTACTGTATTCTGGAACAGATGTATCTTTTTCCTTTAACTATCTTTACAAAAAAAAAGATGGGAGATTCAAATGTCTAATTTTTTATTAATTTTTGGCATGAATCATAGGAAAAATTAAGAAAGTGTTCAGCAACCACGTATAAAACCAGAGAGGAATATTTTTAAATAAATATCAAGAATAAATAGGTTTAATGGATTTTTGGAAACTTTTTCCAAACGATGTAGATAGCCTTGGGATAAAGAAATCCACTTATCCCCTCTCTGAGCCATGATTTTCGTCTTGTGTCCAATGTTAAAACTGACAGAATTTTCCCTGGTTTGCACTTTTTGGTGTTCCTGGTGAGAGAGCAGAATTTTGCACATCACTGTTTCTTCATTTAAAAGACTGAAAATGCCAGACTTAAGAAAATTACAAGATGATATAAACTGCAGTAAGAGACCTTTGCTGCAGACAGTACAGCAACAGTGTTCTCCTGTATCTCTGAAAGCTCAAGACATTGAAAATGTTCCACAAGGAATGGCCTATGCACTGCAAAACACTTGCTGCAATTGCAAGTGGAGATGTGCAACTGTCTGCCCACTGGGCCATTCAGAAGGAAAAGTCCACTGGAAAAAAACCAAAACTTTCCCTGTAGACAATGAATTATCATATTTTACTAATCTCTTAGCAATCTATAAGCAATCTACAGCTCTCTCAGGGAAGCGTTTTCTGAGGAAGACCAAGCTGCATTTCTTGGTGCCCTGCACAGCACAGCCATATTTCTGGAATGTGTGGTGTATCTGTGCAGATAGCTTGTGTATGTATGTATATGGCTTTGGGTATCTGCAAACTGATGGCACCTACAAATGTGCCAGGAATGTGTTACTTCCCAGAAAAACCCTGAAAAAGCTGGTCAAATGTGCCCTTATTAACAGAGTTATGCAACTAAACAGAAAGTTTAGTTTAGAAATTTCTTAGTCACGATTATGAAAATTACTTTGAAAACATCCTCCTGCTGACAGAAGATAAAAGCCCTCAGTTCTTTTTGTCCTCTCATGGAACTGAAGTCTTACAGTAAAATGTTTTGAAAGCATCAAAACACAGGGTATGCTAAACATGGCCAGCTGCTGAGACATGAATCTTTTCTGTTTTCACAGTGCACAGTCATCAAATAGGTGAAATAACAGTGAAACTGGCTCTGCAGCCTGACAGAAATGTCCCATAGAGAAGCTGAGTTGGATTAGAGTAGTCATGGGGCTACTACCTAGATTCCAGTTCAAAGCCAGACCCTGCCCTCAAAGAGCAGGAAGTCACACTCTTTCCCAAAGGCTTCCAGGACGTCTGACCCCAGGGCAAATGGACATTGCAGACTTACAGGAAAAGGCAGCAGGCAAAGGCAGAGCCAGGAGGGGTTGTTATGAGAGTCGTCAAAGATTTCGACACCTAAAAGAAGTGACTTCTTTATTGGAGTGCCTGAAACTGCAGCAGACACCTGCATAAAGCATTCAGGAGATCGTTGTGGCAGTTCTGCAGTTCCAATCCAGGCCTGCAAATTCAGCCTTCTAACCACACTTTAACAGTCATATAATCATTATCAGGATTGCCCATGGAAATGTATCACTTGTACTGCTTGGACATGCCCAACTGCTGCTTGGTTCTTTCCCATTACAGTAACAAATGTAACTGCAGAAGGTAAATTTAGTTGGAACAGTTGGCATTTTAACTACACAAAGAAGATGAAACCACCCCCTGCACCCTGCCTGTAATATACCAGTTCTGTGATTTAGGCTGACATCTGAAATTGGATTTCCTTTTGAACAAGGTACTTGTGAAGTTTAAGAATTTGGCTTGCCATGAGTTGTATGTTTCCCACATTGCAGCATTTTTAGCCCCTATCTAGTAATTATGTTTAAAACTCGTCACAGGCCATAATTAATGTCAAGCTGTCAGCTTGATATTAAAAGAATAAAGAGAAAAAAATGGATAAATAAGATATTAAAATTAAAGATTTAAAAGGATTCTCATTCTTTTAATGATCAATGTGGGTTTGGACCCTTTGAAGGGACATTTTGAGGTTCTGTCCATATCAATCATTAGAATGAGACAGGAAATGTTTTCTTGCCCTGAGACCAGCTACCATGACAGCGTCCACTGACATGCAAGTTCTTCCAGGCCCCTCTGAAAACAACACTATGGAAAACATCCAACCTCTGCTGTCCTCCTAGCTGTGCCCAGACACTGCTTGAGTGCTAGCTGGCATGGACTAAAGTGCATGCAGTTAATGGTAGGGGTCACTATATGTCCTTGCTTAGGCCCATATTATGGCCTTGTTTAGTTTAAAACAGAATCTGTATAAACTGGGCATGCTCAAATATGAAATCATCTCAGCCTGCCAGGATTACAGAAACAGGGATGGGTAACTGAAGAGAACCACTTCACCCATGACATATCAGACTCCTCACAGATCCTTCAGGTTCACATTTTCTTCAGGAAGGCAGCACCTAAGCAGAGGGGTCTGGGCTAACCCTAACCCAGCTCCAGGCAGTGGAAGACTCAGCCAGGACCTCGCAGAGGCTTCAGAAAACAGTGGGTGGCAGAGGGGCCACACTGCTGGTTCCAGGCAGAAGACTGCAGACTGCAGGCTGAGATTGGTGCCAGGCCTTGCATTTGAGCAACTGACACTTCTGACCAGGATGCTGCACAACATGGTAAAGAAAGCAGCACTTGTGGGGTGCTGTTCTTTTCTTGCCTGAAGTGTCCTATTGTCCCTTCCCCACACAGCCTGTCACAGTGGCTATTCAGTCAGCATCTGGCATGCCTATTCAGCACTGATAGAACTGAATTTAGAGACAAATGAAGAGCAAGTGTTTGAATGTTCAGCCTCAAAAAAAAAAAGAATCCAAACTGATCAGACACTTCATCTTCCCAAAGCCTCCACTGTTGGGCTCTGCCAGAGACAGGATAATTCACTGTCAGACCACACAGGGGAATTTCTGTTTCCAGCCTTTATATATGTGCAGCATTTGAAACCACTGTAAAACCCCAGCAAGACTCACCTGTTCTGAATCTGACGAACATGTCAAAAATATAGACGATATCAGAGCTATAATCCAAGAACAACCATAATTTAATATGATCCATTTGTAGCTCATCAAAGCAGGCTCTAAAAAAACAAAGATATAAAAAAAATAAAATAAAAGTTACACCAACTGCTTAAGCAGAGTATTTGCAGTATGTGTCCTAGAAGCATGTTAGTGCACATTGCTGGCACTGAAAAATTAGATGCAGCATATCTCCACGCCTAGACATCTGCATATTAGAGCTGTGTCTGAACAGCCACTAGGATCTTTCAGTATTCAAAGGTGTTCAGGCCAGGAATAAAACTGAAACACGTATGTGTCACACCAGAGCACTTACACAGATTACACATATCCCTACAGTTAAAAAATGCATCAGATTTCATGGGCTACATATCTCCGTTAAGATAACTCCTAAACATGAGATTTGTGTCTAGGTGGCAACCCATTCTCATCTCTCCCCTGCCATCTGACATAGCCTAAGGGAACCACTTCCACAGCCCTCCATCCCTTTGACTCAAACTGATTTCCATATTCTACAAGGGAAAATAAAGACTCGAGTTAAATCTTTCTGCCCTTCGAACTTCTACAAAGATGCATTATATTAATTTAAGATGCCCACCAGTGCCCACCCCCCTCACTTCTGTTCTCTCCTGTGTGATGAGAAGCCCTCAGCCCTGGCAGTGGCTAGGACACACCTCAGCTGCCAGCCAGCAGGTGGCACACAAAGGCCACACCAGTGTTCATGAGGATGCTCATTACAAGTTACAACTCCCTGTTTTTAGACAAAAAGACTGAAAAAAAAAATAAAATTGGCCATCTATTCCCAGAAGTAGACTTATCATATATCCCTAAAGGTATACAAACTGTAAATCTTCTAGGTAAGCCACTCAAAAGATAGTGGAAGGAGATAAGCAAGTGATTTACAAAGGGAACATAATGATAGAAATATAAAATTACTATTAACTGAAATCCTTACCTGCACACTAGCATACACCAGTTATAGAACACGGGCGCAGCAACTATGGTCAGCCAGTTGTAGTACAGATTACTTGAAGGATCTATCACAAAGATCTCTTTTTTCTGCCTGGAAAGTAAAACATGCAGGTTTACACTGGATATGTAAGCAAGCAACCTGCTGGATCTCCCTCTTCTGGAGGCTATTTATCTTGTGATGAACTCACTGCTGCCTGGGAAGAGGAAGTATCTATACAGGCAGCCCAGATCAGATACCAAGCATGAGCTTCATCCCATCTGACAAGCTCTGTTTCTGTGTTTGACTCAAGTTTGGAAAAAGTGACTGAGAGTGCGAAGAAAAACCACATCACTCAGGCTAAAACCAAAGCTTTTCTATATATTTCTAAAATACATATAAGCCCCCACTGAAGAAAGTTAATTGTTAAATGTTTCCTATTATCACACCAGTTAGAAGGTTATGTTCCATTGCTAGAAAACGAGCTTTCCTTTGCAGATCAATTTTTTTACTTTTGGCAAGTTCTATTACGGAAATAGTCGTTATGAGCACACCTTTTAACAGGTAAAACATAAATGTACTCAAATACATGTTTATAAAAGTAGGAATCTCTGTGTGCACATGCATATATAGTGTGTATGTGACTAGTGCTGAAACATGTCTTAGTATGTAAAGGCAAATTTCATACATTCACAGGTCTGGCTTCCTAGGCCTTACAACAAGAAAGTGATACTAAAGAAAGCACACAGGCCTGGAATTTAAAGATTGAAAGAACAGCATGATTAATGGAACATACTGAGTGTGCTCAGAAGAAGAAAAGCACAAGAAAAGTTGTTATGGAATAGACAGCAATTAGGCGTGTAATCAGAGGAAACACATATTAGTAGATTTTGAGGTCCACAGCTGCTGAAATTATTCCAACAGAAATAAGTATGACCTGTGAATGCATAATAGTGTGAGGAATATGAGACCAGACAATGCACTAATATGTATTTTTGTGACTTTTCCTCATCTTCAACAATGAAAATCTATTAAAAAGCAATGATAATTTATTTCGTATTTGTGTGTATTTCTGTCATTATCATTGCTGTCAGCTGAATGCTCAGACGATGTCAGTAAATGAAGCAACTTTAATCAAAAAAGTATTTACTTTACCACCTTTACTGCAGATTTTAAACCATTTCCTCTAAAAAACTGACTACCACCTCAAAATGGGTGACCATGAAATATGGTGTTTATATGATGGAATGCACTATCTTCTAGACATTAAAATACTGATTTTCTCTGCCCAAATGTTTTAAACCAGTTTTGGCTCCTTCAAGGCTCAGGCTTTATAATTGAAGCTAAACAAGAATCCTTAGAACAATGGCTTTCTAATCAAGCAAAGTTACTAAGAAAGTCAAGATCTTGAGATGAAATAGATTCCATTTAGAAGTGATTCCTAACTACATGTCCCCATACCTGTAGAGCACATGCCATCATATACATACTTATAAATTTGCAGTGTATTACTGTAACATACTCCTTAAAAGTTAAGTCTGCTCAAATGCATTCTCTTTTTACCTACCATCATTGTTACTTTTAATAACTGGTAACATTAAATTGTACTATGTTTGGGTCAGCTTCAGAGTGACAAAGCAAGATCTGTTTCTGTGAAAAACATCTGAAATATCTAATTTTGTTGCAGAAATACATCATCCCCTAACCAACAGAAGCAAACTTTCTTTATCACTAAATAATTAAATATACTAGTCAGTGAAATAACAACTAATTTTCTACCTTGTAAGATTTTTGGTAAGATCAATCAGAGTTTTGGTTCATCTGCTCTGAGACATTATGGACATTCTGGAACAATGGAATGCTGTGTAGCTCTGCAAAGCAGGATGTTGTCCTAAAATGTCCTCATAGTAAAAAAAGTGATCTTTAAATCAAAGTGACCAGAGGTCGCTCAATTTCCTTTTAGTGACATAGGAAGCTGTTTGTGACAGGTCTAAACACAGGTCTTCAAGATGGAACAACTTTGCCAAGATGTTGAAGCCTTTCCAAAGTGAAAGATGTATTAGAGTTGATTGGCTAAGATTCTGCAGTCCACAGAATTAATTGTGAAAGTGTTACAATGAAATACCATGTTTAGAGTGCAGGAGGTGTGTTACAAGCACATATTCATTCTTTATACTTACTCTTCCTTTTTTTTATCATCTTTTTTGTCATCTTTTTTGTCATCTTTCTTTTCCTCTTTCTTTTCCTCTTTTTTCTCCTCTTTTTTCTCCTCTTTTTTCTCCTCTTTAACCTCTTTCTTTTCTTCCTTTTTGCTGCACAACATAACGCAAGGCTTAGCAATATTACCAATATTGAAGAAGTTAAGGGAGAGGGTGGATGTTGAGGTACAGGAAACTAGACTAGACTCCAGACAGAACAGGACAGGGATCCAACTGGTAAAATGGTTTACAGGCTGAGACCTCTCACCATAACAGCACCACACTATCACATCAGGTAACCAGCTGGCTGATTCTCTGCATTAGTCACCCACACTTTCTTGACCTTTTCAGACATCATTGTACCAGGCTGGTTCTAAGTAAATGCTTTCAATTTGTTTCATTTTTTAGAACCCAGGCATTCAAAAAGAAATCTATCAATATGCCAGAACTTCAAATGGCTTAACAAAATGTGAACATTCTTTGCATAGCCAAAACATCACCTTGACTGTCTGAAACTTTAATGGTGATTAAACAAAATGATGCTGAATTTCCTCGTGGTTCTTCAAAATCAGCAAAGCTGTAATTAATAAATTACCCCTGGTTTGAACAACTGCCTTGAAGAAGAATTCTAGAAAACATTTGAACAAAATCAACAAATGTAGAGAATGTATGTCTCATCTAAGTACACAGTAGTCATTTTATAAACACTTTACAGTCAACATGATAAAGCCGACCTGTTTTAGTTGTATACAAGAGATAGAGATCTACTGTATCTATAAGGTATTTCATTGATCATAGTCCATGTCTACAAGATGACTTGTGCCCTAAAAGGATTTTTTTGCTTTCCCTCAACTGTAATGGAAGAATGGGTTGCCTGGCTCAGATGGAGGTGTCTATGGTTTGTTAGAGGAGCCGTGCCCAAGCTGCTCTGCCTGTATTCCATTGCCACAGCATTCAATGGCTTCACTAAGAATGACTTTCCAACCTTTCCTAAAACCGGTGGGAATTTTACCTATACTTGATGGAATCATGATAGTCCCTCACATTAATTAACTGCTTTCCATTCCATAAGGTAAAATAGGGACAATTTAACATGATATATTTTAACATTCCACAGTATCAAGCACCGACTCTAGCTTCGAGATTTAATTCTACACATGAATTTTCATACTGTTCAAACTCATTAGAATGTGATAAGCTAGTTATAAAGATGGATCTGACCTGCCCCATTCTTAGGTTTGTCTGAACAGAAGAATCTTGAACTACATTAACTTACACAGATGGGCCCACAAATCCTTTTCAAAACTGCAGCAAGTTAACATCTTTCTTCAAATTCTGTCAGTACATAATCTTACAGCTAAACTTTTTACATGCCTTGGTCAAGAATCATGTAAGCTGAAGAATGGACATTTGCACATTATTGTCTGAGGTCTCCTTCTTTTTATTTGAAATGTGTCTAGTCCTTGAAGTAGAAAGTGTCCCCATTAGACAGAAAAGCCCAAAACTGTTCTTTACACTACAGTGTCAAGATAATGCACATAGAAACAACTCCCTACACATAAGATCGGTTTTTCTGATGAAAGTCATAGACTCTTGCTCCCGAGGGAGATTCATGTTCTCCTCTGAACTGCCAAGACTGGGTTTGAGTCTCCCTTTGCACTGGTATCAAGAAAGGATGAATTAGTTCAGTGTCAGCCACATCCCACAGCAGAGACAGAAGATGGAATGACAGGTGAAAAGTGCTTTTCATGCGTACCTGCTGATACTGCTCAGACCAGAAAGGTCTACACTGTGAACAGCAGTCATGCTGAGGAATGTGCTTGTTACAGGGAGAAAAGAAGCACTCCAAAAGCAAAGGCAACAGTCACCAATTTTTAGATAGTAGTAGCTTTTGCCTATTAGCAATGAGCACCTGTTCTAATTCTTACCCTCAGATATTCCCATAGTGATGCAGCAACAGAGCATGATGTGGAAAAGCCCAGACTCACTTGCTAAAAAATGCTGAGATCCTACACTTTGCTATATCCAGAAAGATACCTACCAAGCTGACCAACACCACTGAAACTTTTAAAATTATATACTGCGAGGGAGTATGACTGGAGGAGAAAAGAACATTTGGCTTGACTGATCTTCTCTTTATACATACATCTTAAATCAAAGAAACGGCTATTCATTTACCAAGACTGACTCTCACACAGCAGTGGGAACTGCTGCTCAAGTATCTGTTTCTCTGCTACTGATCATCCTGGACTTTATGCATTCATTTTCAAATCTGTCCCAAAACACGTTCCTGTTTAAAAAACATGTCAGGATTTCACTGCAGATTCCTATGCATGGTGTCTGATCTAAAAGCCAATTCACAGTTGCTGTTGTTAGCATCATTAATGTAACTCCTCAATACTTCAAATATCTGTCATTCTTACTAGAGAGGAAAAGTTATGGGTAAACAGAATTTTCAAAGAGTAGGGCTGTACGTTTGTGGATCTTGTTATGCAGGGAAAGGTAGTTTGAGATAGAGAATCAAACAAAAAGTCTTGGTGGTAGAATTTTGGAGAGAATATTTTGACAATTCCAGCTCCCTCCTATGTTTATGCTTTATTTTAAAAAAGTGAAAAACATTATTTTACACAGCATATAATGCCAATAATTATTTTTCTCTGGCCTGAGACCTCCTACAAAGTCATCTTTCAATTACAGATATCTTTCGTGAGTTTTTTCCATTTTTTGTGGCCTCTGTTCACCTCTCCACTGTGGCAACTCCTACTGTACCACACTCCCACTTATTTGCAGTCTGGCAACAGAAGACACTCAGAGGAAAAGACTTGAAAGCAGCACCAACAGTTCCCCAAGAGCTGGCACACTTAGGTCTTCAACATCATAAAAAATCCAAAGCTTAAAAAAAGATATACATTTGTTCTTCATCAGTGCCACTGAGTAAACTGGAATCCAGTAACTAATAAAACATTTGCTCGTGTCTGCCTTTTTTGACTCCAGCAGAGCAGCATCCATTCTGTTTCCAGTGCATTGAAAAGAGTATATAGCTTCAGACTTGGAAAAGAGCTTCATCAGTCACAGTCTTTGAATGAGTCAAATATTTGCATTTCTCATCTGTCAAGTACTTCGCAAATCAAGTATGTTTCAGACTGTTAGGCAGGTAGATAGACTTTTAAAAATAAGGAAACATTGGAAGGATGAAAGTTTTGCCCAAGGTACATGAGTCATTGTCAGAAACAGAGTAAGACAGCAGTATTTCCATCCTAATCAGTCCTTT
>VYZS01028820.1:7197-36143 GCA_013400695.1 Neodrepanis coruscans | reverse complement strand
GGAAATGAGTTGCTTCTTTGATTTCGAAGAGGCCTAGAAACAGGATGGTTTCACTCCATGGAGCGGGAGGATTTACTGTAACACAGTCATTTCCTGCAGGTGATTGACTGTTACTGCTACCTGCGACAGCCTGAAATGTGTTGCCTTTACGTCCTTGCTGTTTGTACAATTGTTCATTCAAGGACTGAGACACTCGCAGTGCATCCAATTTCTCCCTGTGTGAGTGGATACGATCCCCATCAAAATCAATTGACTGAAGTCAGACCCTTCTTCAGTTGCTAAGGAAAGAAAAATCAGTGTTGCTCACGAGAGGACCACTGGTGCAGAAAGTCACTTAGCACTAGCAGCTGCTTTATGGCAGCAGAGATTCAGAGATACAAGCAGAGGCTGGAGCAGGATCCTATATTGCATAGGCGTCCTGGAGACATGCATGAGAAGAAACCTTGAGCAGAGAGTTGCTCCTTGTCTGACTGTGGAAAATTCCCATTCATTTCTGAAGGAAAGCACATGTGTGTAGTTTATTTGTTTACTTATTTATACAGCTAAAATTATCAAGGACATTGCTGTCACTACAGAGATCTGGATCCATACCCTCTCACTGCAACCAGGGAGCTGACAGGGGCTCCATTTATCTAAATTATTTATTATTTAATCAGCTAATTTCTATTAATTATCAGTTTATTGCTATTAGCTAATTAGCCCCTGGCTGGCCGTTGCAGCAGCCCCATCTCACCTGTGCCCCTGCAGAGATGACAACCCACTCCCAGGTCTGTGTTCAGTCCAAATTAGTGGTGGCCACCTAAAGTCGCTGCCCTTTCCTCTAGGGAGCGGATGGGTTGGTTTCATCACAAACATTGGTGTGTAGTACCTTTGTCACAACACCCCACTTGCATTTTGGCAGCCTTGCTGTTGTTTTGGGGATGAGTCAGAGAAACTGTTCTATCTGTTCAGGTCTAGGAGAGGCTCAGTTTCGGTGCTGAGTCACTGGCAAAGCCGTGTGGGCAGCCTGGGGCTGTGTTTTGTATTGTGTCTCCTGTTTTATAAAGGACTTTTTCTTATTTTTCCCATCTAAAAGGTCACACATCCCTATGCATCAGTTTATGGATGTTTCTCCAGCACATCTAGCCAAGGAGGATTGGCTCATTTATGGTCCCCACTGTTTAAGGTAAGGATTTCATTGAGGTACATAGCCCTCATCCACATTGTGGCTGCCTCCAATCCAGCTCTGACACCAAGACAGATTCCATTTTTTCCAAATAAAACCAATACTGTTATTGTTATGTATTATTTATACTGTGGAAAATATAGAGAAGAAGTGGGAAAAATTAGCTCATTCTTTCTAATATCTGCAAGCAACTGAAAGACAAAGAATATAGAATTAAAAAAAAACACCTCCCTCAGCTAATTTTGGAGCATGTTTCATCTTCACAAGAGCCACTCATTTTCTAGCTAATTCTTTGTAAACCTTTACTCCTTTTGTTGCAAGTTTGGTACAATTTTGCATTACACCAAGTTCAATAGGAAAAAAAAAAAAAAGGAATGATGGTTTGAATTATTCCCCATCCCCCCATCCCGCAAGAAAAACCCAGGTTTGAACTTTACTTTTTAATATGCAAGGACCCAGCCAAGGACACTCGTGCTAATCTTTAAAAATGCAGCCTTGTACTTCTTCAAAGTATTGGATTTTGACTGAACATGTAACCCTGTATTAAACTTCTAATGGTTAACAAGACAGAACTTGGTTATGAAGACTAAAACACGAAAAATATAAATCAGCAGCCCAGAATGTGCACTCATCCTCTTTTACTTTCATTAAATCCTTTTTAAACTAACTTTACCATTTATCTTTCATGAGATTTTCATTACTTTCCCATCTATTGAGGACAAGATGGAGCAGTCAGTTTTATTGTTCATTTGTCTAATCTTCTATTTGCTATGGGTTATTCAAGCATTTGAGTGTGATATTTCACTGCCAGCCCAAGCTGGTGTTTTAGTCTGTGCTGTCCTTTCTCCTCCTCTTGTTCTCTGCCTTTCTTTCAGTTGGAAGGACAAAATGTGCGACTTCAAAAAAAAAAAAAAATTTGAAAAATCCCTTGCAGTGGTGTTCTAAGCAGGAACAAATCATGGAAATGATAAAAGTGTATTTGTCAGCCATGTTTTCCTCTAGACACTTGCATCCCTAGTCCATATAGTTTTTTTCCTAGCTTGCAGTTCTCTACTAGTTCTTCTACCCAAAGATGTAGAGCTGCTGCTCCAGATGTCCCTCGGGTTACCATTTGTGCAGAGTCTGTAAAAAAGCTGAAGCTTTGTTTGTTCAGTGGTGTTTCACTGGCTAAATCCTCTTACCTGCTGTGGGCAAAAGTGTTGCAGGAGTCTTGCATGAATAAAGTAGCAAGGTCTGATTTGGTAATATCAATAAGATTTGACTTTGCATGCCTCTAAAATCCCTCACAATGATGGCTCCTGTTATCTAGAAAATATTTGAAGAACAATAACAGGGTTTATCTAAGTCAATTGTACTGTTATTTGTGGGGACTTCACTGTAACTCTGCTGGAAATAATGGCAATTCTGCAGTTATTCATGTCAGCAGAACGATGATATTCCCCAATCACTCTCCAATTAACTTCTGCCGCTGCTACATCCCAGGAATGGAGTAGGCAGGACACATTGTTATGGAAAACTAGGCATTTTGGCCACCAGTCCCTGAATAGTCATTCTGTTTAAGCAAGGGCTTGGCTAAGCATTAGCAGTGAGGATACACAGCTATTTTTTTGGAATGAAGCTCTGTGCTCAACTCAGGTTATTGATGGGGTCGTGTGTGAGGGAGGCTTACACCGAAGGGAAGAGTGATGGCATAAAGAGAGAGAATGGCAAATTGGCTGGCTGAGAAATGACCTGTGTTCAGCCCTGCTGCGTGGAGCACTGACATCTCAGGGCTGGCTGGAAGGGTAAGGGCATAGCACACAGCCCTTCAGTAAAAATCCAGGAAAAGCCATTTTTAGTGAAAATACAAATATCGATAGTAGTTAAAAAGAACAAAGAAAGGAGTGTAGGCTCTTCCCTCTGTGGTGGAAGGTGGGGGAGTAGTGGTGGTAAAGATTTGCTATTTGCATATTTAAGGAGTTTTATTCATTTTATTGGGGAATAGGCACCTGTGATTGAAGTGCTAAGAGGCAAAACCCAGGCACAGGGGCCTTGGGAGCCACTCTTCAGTTTGAACACTAGGGGAATTTACAAGTGATCAATGCCTTCACACAGCACAAGTTTGGTTAAAACAAACCATGGCAGGAAGGCTAGATTTGCTGTGGATGTTATTACTGGCAATAATTCCCTCACCTCTACTCCTGTCACCTGCCTCAGCAACAACTAACTCCTGGAGAAGAGCAGAGGAGATGCTGAACAGTGACATGCAGCAGGGACAGCATGTTGAGTCCCAGGCCTGGGGGACAGAAATTGGGACAGACAGCTCCCAGCAGGAGTCTTGGTGGGTTATTAAAGCCATTTCTGGGCTCTGGAGTAGACAGAAATAGGGTCACATGGCTGCAAGGAAAAGAGATAATGCTGTTTCTTTGAAAACAGATGTTCTCTTGTTTCTCTCTCAACAGCTGGATCACATCCCTGTTGCTGTTGCTCACTATTGCTGCACTGAGCTATTGCACATTTAATATGAGGATTTTAACTCATTTTATGGCAAGTCTCACCCGGTAATACATCTGCATATGTTGGTATTGAGCCAGTTTCCATATAGAGCTCCAGTGCTAAATGGTGATGGAGAAACCCGAGATGAAAGGCTCAGCCCCCTCAGGGACACCTCACAGATAGTGGGGTATGGGCTCTTCAGTCCAGTGAACAAGGAATAATTCACTGCATTTTCAAGTCTGGCAGCATGTTTCTTATAATTTCTTGAGAGGTAGTAATTAAATATCATTGCATTAGAACCAATATGTCCCAAGTAGAGAACAAACTCATACTCATAATTATGTAGCCATCACATTAAACAAACAAGCTGCTCATTAAAAATAGATGCAAAAGATTCAATTAGATCTAATGTTGTATTAAGGATTTGATGACATGCTGGCTTTATTTCCATTGGTTCTAGGCAATAAGGAAGCAGGTTTTTGGAGTGACCCAAGAGGAATATGTTTCTTTTTTAAATACCCATTTTCTTTCTTAATCTTAAAAGTACTATTAAGCACATTTTCCTTTAAGTAAAGAGGGAAGAAAAAATAAAAAAAGAAAAAGAAAAAGGAGCTTTATTGTTTTCTAGCATTCCATCAGGGTTTAGAGGCATAAAAGGATGAGAGAACCTAATCTTTATTCTGTGTTCTATCTCTAATACAATTCAGAACAATGTAATAGGAAATCAAATCTCTGTAAGGAAGATTATTGAATACACAGAAAGGGATGATTATTGAATGGACAGGAATTTCTTCTGGCCATTTTCTGTTTCTCCTATATGTGCACATTGTAGCAGCAGAAGAGCTGTGGTCACTTTCATCCATTTCTCCTGACCAATCCATGGCATTTGGCCTGTCCTCCCCACCCAACTGGTCACTGGCTGCAGCTTCAACTTAGCTGTAGATCTTTCTCTTACAAGCTGGTTTTATTTAAACCCCTGTCTGTGGCCCTGGCCCTTGTGTTTTGGAAGCATGTTACGTTTTGCCAAGCAATCAGGATTATGTTTGTTCCATCACTGTTCTCCTTTCTCTGAAAAGTCTGCCCAGGGGACAGAGCTGTAAATTGTATCCCAGCTCCGTCTTAATCCATCACTTGGACCAAGGAGCACAGTTTTAGCAAAGACCGAAACAAAATCGACTTTTTTCTTGAATCTTTCACCTAGGTTGCTATATAGACACTGTCAGTTTTTAATTATTTGTGAGCAAATTGTCCAGTTGCAAATGAACCCTGTTACACCAAAAATAAAACACTTTTATTTCTGTCATTGACCTTTTTCCACATTGTCACTTCAGTTTTCGCTAAGATTAATATAGAAAATAAAACATTTATTTCCACAATCTGATTTACATTCGATTTGTTTGACTGTGTCTCACTTGGTTTGGGTTAGTTGAGCTCTCTTTTGGAGTCTGGATAATCACAGATTGACTGACTATAGTGAGGAAAGACATATTAAAATTTATTTTTATAAAATAGCCTGATGCAGTGTCTGCTGTAGATGGCAAAATAGATCGGATTGATTGGGCATTTGTCTCTGAAACAGAGGGTGGTTTTGATGTATGTGCATAATTTGTAAGAGAATTTGCTTATCCCTAGCAGTGCTGTGGTTGATGTGGCATAATTAAGAATTTCATCACCAATCTGAAAAGTGCCCTTTGGTTTTGAACGTGGTTTGATTTCACAGAGAAATTGGCTTCTGGGCACAATGTTATTAGGGACCCCAAGAATCCCACTACCTCTGGGATAATTGATACCATGGAAATTTAAGAGCTGTATGCTTATGAGGAATAATATTATAACAACCAATTTCTTGACTCCACCTTGTAAATCAGTATATTCCAGCAAAAGGCACAAGCTTGAAAAGTTGTAGATTGAATGCTTCTCGTTAATCTACAAGAGATATGAATAAGGGAATATATTAGGTAGCTTTTCAGTCCAGCTTCAGCTTTTACTATCATGTCCAGTCTATAGATAACTGTGAAATCTCTCTTGCTTTCCAAGCTTTGCCAGCCTGGTGCTTCTTGTGTTTTTACATTCTCAGGAAAGCCCAGGCTCCTTCAGAGTGTAACAGTTGCTGATTTGGTCTGTAAAACTTATACACTTTTTTTTTTTCAGGTAGAAAACTGCAAACTGGAAAGAAGCAGACTGTCAATCTCTGCTGAAAATTGAGGAACATATGTTTTTCTCACTTTTGCTCGCATACTTTTCCCTACCCAGGTCATTAGCCTCTTAAAATCTTTTTTCTCTCTTTTTTTTTCCTTTTCTTTCTTTTTTACTTCTCAAATGAGTTGTAATTCCTTGAGTGCCATTTCACTTTCATCTCCAGGGAAGAGTTGCCATGAAAGGAGTAGAAGAAATTTATTAGAGAATTTCTTCTAATAACGGAAAAATTGTGACCATCCTTAGCTGGACCACAGTTGGCATTTCCCTTCACACCACTCTCTGGAAGCTCTTGACCAGAGGAAAAAGATATGCAAAAGGTGAAGTTTTCTTTACAGTTGTAGTGCCTTTCATCCCCCAATGACTGATTTTTTTTTTCATCCATAAAACAAGAGTCTCGAAGGATCCCACCCTCCTGTGCGTGAGGTGGGTTGATTTGTATTCTGCTGCTGGTTTCTGTAAGATAACAAATACAGGAAGAGAACATCAATCCTGATTTCTTTTCTTCTTTATCTCCCCTCCTGTTCTCTGTTGTGCCACGACTGCTAATAACATTCTGGTTTAGTGGTGGATATAATAAGATATGGATGCTGGATATTGTTTTTTTATACCTGTTGCACCTATGTGAATGCTGATGGCAGGCTCCCCTCCTCCTCTGCTGCTTCTCTCAGAATCGAATTAATTTACCTCAAAATTACAGAGCTCACAAATCCACCAGGTCAGAGAGATACTTAGAAGAAAGATGTAGTCCACTCACACCTCTTATTTGCTCTTACATTGTTATCACTCCCTCAACATGCCTTTTTTTTTTTTTCCTGAAAAAGAGGGTCAAATACTCCATTTTTTCACTTAAATTTCAGATCATTCACCAAAGCCGTTGTGTGTAACCAACTTTAATTATTGATAAAGGTGAGACTTTCTGTACTTGCAGTAAATTTCTATACTCATAAAAAGACAGGTATTCATAACATCCAGAACTAAATTATTTATGGGTCAGAAAGTTGGCTGGATCCACAGTACAGGGTGTCTCTAAGGACCTCAGCTGAACAGAGGGGTCATCTTTGGGGATGACCTTGCTCTTTCTGTTTCCTAGAGCTTTCCTAACAGAGGAAATTCATGGGTGTTATTCAAGCCTGGATAAAACTTTGAAAATTATACATTTACTAGGAAAAACATAGCATGGAGATATGATGGGAAAGTTGGAAACTGGATATCTGTCCCTAATCCATCAAATGCAAAGAGTGAAGCTGATCATCCGAGACACTCAAGGCTGGTGGTGAAAGGCAGCACCTGCTGCTGCTGCTCACATTTTTCCTGATACCTACTGGCTCTGAGCCACCTGAACTCAGGTGATGCAGTCTGTCCATGCTCCCAGTATGGTGTGGCTGGGTGGGTGTGGAAAGGCCATCCCAGGGCTGCTGGATATGGGCTTCAAAATGTGGCTTTGGAGAGGGAGGGGGTGCATATTGATCCCTACAGTCAACAAAATGGTGTCTCCAGTGATACAGTCTTCTCACCCGCCCCCAGCCTCACGCACCTCACCAGGAGGCTCCACAGAGACCAATCCCTGATAATACTTTGTCTGCCCACAGTTTTTTACCCATCATGTGCACCAACTCAGAGTCCATCTGCCTTCACAGCAGTGATGTTACCTGGAGATCCAGCCCAAAGCCTTTGCCTGTGCAGAACCTGGGGGTTTTTTTCATTCTATTGATGAAATTGCAAAGCAAGATTTTCCACCTGTGCCCAGGAAAGTAGAACTGAGAAATAAACAAGACAAAAAAGCAGACAGAAGAAAAAAATTTCCACTTACCAAAGCTGTTAGGCAAACCTCATCGCACATTCATAACTCTGCCTTCTGCCAGCAGCAGGGCTTTAGGGAAAACATCTCCACAGCAGACAGCAGCACAGGTGATCTAGTGCAGAGAATCAAGGGGTGGGAAGTTTTCCCCAGATCTGTATTTTAATAAGTAACTAAGATTTTCAGTTTATTTTCATGATAAAAGAAGTGAGCAGAGAAAAAAAATCCCAGCTCCTTCCATCATGAAATACATATTGTGGCAGAATGCTGCATGCCTTGTGTCAAAGGATCCACAGTATTGATTGCTTGAAATGAAAAATAAGTTTAAGGTGGAGTGCTTGGGAGAAAAAAAATCAATAAAATTTCAAGTGACTGAATAGAACTATCAATTGTAATGACAGCAATCAAAAAGCCTTATCCAGTTCCATAACATTTTGGTGTCTGGACTTTTATTTTCATTAAATTTGTCATTGACAGAATGCTGACCTTACCTCACCAACCTGTCTGAAATTAGATTAAAATTAGTGCAGCTGAAAATGCCTGATTTCATTCCACACAATGTTTGTAAGCAAAAACTGGAAAACATGGAGAGGAAGTGTAAATGTCTGCAATAAAAACTAGGATGCAACAACCCAGTCAACTCGGAAAAATATTTGAAAATACTTCCTGAGATTTAAGAAACAGCCTCAGCCTCCATCAGCCCTCACTGAAACCATCTCCCAGGCTGTTAGCAGGAAGGCTGTAAAGTGAGAACCTGTCTCTCTTCCAAAACCCCTTTTTTTTTCCTGTTGCTTCTCCCTTTCATTCACACAAGAATTGAGGTACCAATACTCAATGAATATTCAGTCCATGTGGAATTGTGGGCTGCAGCTCTTTGGAGAGGTTTCTCTCCATTCTTTAGACTCAGACTGCGGGACTTTCATCTGAGCTGTGCCCATCACTATCATCACCATCATCATGGGGCTTTGAGACAGCCCGCCAGGACTCAAGGCTGTGCCATCCCTGGGGCCCTGATACATCACGGGAAGGATAAAAGGGCTGTTCCCTTTCCTTGGTGTTTCCAAGTATCTCCCACTTACTCCAGCTGTGTGTCATGAGAGCAGCCTCAAACTCATTTTGACTCCTCTGCAGTACCAAGCCAATTTCCAACATCCAGCAAATAAAAACCATCATTAAAATGATAGGAAGGAAGCTGCTGGGGTTCTTGAACACCCTGTGGAACAAATGCAGAAGAAAATGGAGGTGCATGAGGCAGGAGTGGGGGCTCACAGTGTCTTGTGGGCTGCAGCAGCAGAGGGGCACAGCCCCAGTGTGACTGCCCTCCCAGCACCCTGAGCTGCATAAATATTAAATATTACCAAAGGCACTAACAGGGAAATGCTGGGAAAGGGATGTGTAGGGATGAGGGGTTGAAGCAAGTGCTCTGCACTTAGGGGTGTCAGGTTTGTGCACCAGTTAACATGTGGAGGAGTTCATTATTCATTATTATAAATAACCTTATCTCACTATAAATCATGTAAACAGCCCTATCTTTTTCCACAGAGGCTGTTCCCCACATGATACATCACTGTAACCCTTGTGTGACTGAGGTGGTGGCTTTTCTCGGTGCTATGGGGAAGAGGTGAGGCCAGGCAGGAACTGGTGGGTCTTCTCCCTGCTCATTGTTTTAGAGCTTGCTCCCTCCACGCTTCTCTCTCCTTGGCTTCTTTCCCTGCTTTCCCCACTTTGTTCAGTGAAATGAGTCTGCTGCTGCCAGATCAGCAGCTCCCAGGGGAAATGTATGGCTGGTCCCCACAGCCAGAAGAACAACCACAGCTCCCTCCACACCACACTCATCCCCCACGTGCTTGTCCCCTATCCCCTCTTTTGTTACCCCAACAGAGAGAGTGGGGACAAAGACAGCCTGTGCTCTATTCTCATACTTTTTGCCCTCTCTATTTTCTGTCTTCTTTCTTCAGATTTCTTCTTTTTCATTGATTTGGGGGTTTTCTGCTGTTAAAGCTTCCCAAAGCCTTCCAGGGGCCCCCTCATCCTCTGCAGCCCCAGAGCATCAGGTTCACAGATACTGCTGCCCCTCACTGCTGGGAATGATTCTCTCAGTGGCTCAGACCTGCCAGGATGGCTTCCTCTCCTGCTTACTGATACAAAACAAAAAAGCATCATCTCTTCCCGAGTAGACAAGCAAACCTGTTCTTGCATTTCTTGGCACAGAGCAGTTATTAATGTCTCCCTGAAGTCCAGGGTGTGTATCTTGCAGCTGCTGGTCAACTGAAGGTGCATCAGTATGCACCTTTCAGGATAAACTGTCTTGGCCACCCTGAATCATTGCATGGTACAGTAGGATCCATACCTCTGGCTGAGAACTATGCCAGGTTTAGAAAAAGAGGGGAAAAGCCTACATTTTCGAAACTTCTTTTTATTTTATTTGTGTCTGTAGTGTGGATTCTGGTATGGCAGCACAAATGGATTGAATGCAAAATACTTGCTTTTGCTTTGTATTATTTCAAGACCATTCTTATAAGGCACAAGCAGAAGGAGCTTCCCCTCAATGCACAGGTCAGTGCCTCTGATATGGAACACATCAGATATTCTTCTCTTGGCTATCACCAAAGGCATCATGTCCTCCAGCTTCCAGAGGTTTAGTTGTTCTCTCAGACAAAGAATTGTGGCCTTCTTTTGTTCCAAACAATGACACTGAATATGTATTACCTTCCTGGAAAAATTTCTTCACATTAAAAAATAAAATAAAATCAAGACACTAAATAAGAAGCTCGCTGGCAAGTGATTTTATCTTTCTTAAAGCCTTCTGAACTTTTCAAACCTCCAAGTGTTTGATTTACTTTGCAGTTCAGATGTCAGCTCAGGCTAATTAGTTTCGAGATTTTTTTCTCTTGTCCCAGGTCACTGAGTTTTGCACTCGATCTTCAAGAGCACCTTGGCTTCCACTGTTCCCTTGGAAATACACAGACTTGCATTCAACTGCAGGGAGAGCAAGTACAATCCCCCCAAAGTACTGAAGTCAATTTACAGGAAAAGGGCCAATTTTTAACTTTATCACTTCTACTGTCGCAGAGAGATGAATTCTCCATGGCATAATAGCAGAACAAAAATAGATTGCTTCTGTAATGCACTATACAACAGCCTGGAATACATGAGCCTTTTTCCTCAACCATTCTTTGAAAGATGAAACTAACCATGTTCACCATGTCATTCTCTTCCTTTTTGCTCCGTTTTTGCAGATTCCTGCCAAAATGGTCCTTGTGCAGTGATGCAGCTGTTAAAGTCATGTGTTACCAATACTGCTGTGATGCTGCTACTAGAGATAGGCAGAGGGACTGAGTGACATTGTGAACTCTGAATTTCTTGCTGGGTGGATGGAGGTTTCCATTTATGATAGTGCCGATGAACAGCAGTGATGCTTAGGCTCTGGGTCAGGTACTGGCCAGATTTCCCTTTATTTTGGGCTGTAGTTGTTGTCTTGGAAAACCCTCAGCAATTTTTGCACAAAGTTTCCCATTCTGTCCAGTCTTGATGCAGGAAAAGTATTAAGGAAATGTCCTTGTCTATAGAAAACCTTCTAATTAAAACAACTGCTTGGCTCTGCACTATTGAAAGCAAATAACTCTGAGGGGAGCATTTGCTTTATCTGTATGTGGAGAAAAGGCAATAAATGCTCACAATCTGGCTAAAAATAGATGGCAAAGTGAACTCCCTGTTTTCAGGTCTAAAGAATCTAAAATCTTTTTTATAAAATTATGCTATTTTTCAAACATATTCAGACTCTCGGGAAAAGCCATTCCTTTTAATTTAGGTGAAATGTTCCATTCAAATTGAGGACTTTATAGTTTCACCCTCCCCCAGCAGCTCAGCCCAGTGCTTCTGTAGAAAGGGACATTAAATGACACTAGAAGGAAGCCAGTTCTTCCATATATTAGGAATTTTTTTCTCGAATATGTGTGCTTTGCTCACTTTTTCTTTATTTTGACTTACCCTAGTCCTCATCACTTTCATAAGCCCTTGTGGGTGCTTTAAGGGCTGCATACTGAAGGCTACAAACCCAGCCAGTTCCAGGAGAAAATGCATCTGCTCCTGTCCCACCTCCTTTCTGCTACTGTCCAAGGACTTTTGCTGTCAAATTCAAAGGAATCACCCACAATTACAACATTATATGAATGTATTTGAAGAGCCTGGTTTTGGGAATGTAGGGATTTCTGCACAGCGTGACAGGCAGTGCATTTCCAGCAGTCTGGTCCTGGCCAGTGCAGAGCCAGGTAGTACAAACAAAATGTTCTAGCAGGAAAATGGGTATTTTATGGTGGGTGAGCCTGACAGCTGGACAACCCAAATGTGTCCTGTGACGTGCCAAGGTCCCTAAGTGACCATCCTCATGGTGACATGTGGGTTTTGCCGTGGCACAGGAGCCACATTATCCCAACCAGGGACAGATGTGCAAAGATGCTTGTGGGAAACTGCTGTTTCCATTCAAGACTAAAAAGCACAAAATAAAGTAAGTGATGGGTTTTGGCATCACTGTAGGGTAACCCCTGCCCAGCACCTCAGTGTTCTGTGCCTTAAGCAATGGCCTTGCTGGGCACTTTGGTTGAGGGCTGCCAGGTTTCGGGTGAGGGCGGGTGGGATGCAGATGGCAGGCGCAGTTTGTGAGCTCACTTTTCTACCCCGGGGCCTGCTGGGCAGGATTGATTACACTGCTCAGAAAGAGGCATTAGCAGATGTTATTGATGTGGGACTGGCATTATCCACAGCACATGCTGTCGATGTAGAGAAATACCACAGATGGCAACATTTTTTAAAACCCCTCTGCCAAAATCTTTTAAAACAAAACTTGCCATTTCTGTTTGCATTGATTCTCCTTTCCTGCTATTGATTTTTGCTCTTTGGCGTCACTGATGTGAGGAACAGGGATGGATGGGGAGTGACTGTTGTCGCGCCAGCACGTGGATGAAGGAAATAATTTTCAGAAATCCTGTGCGCAGTGAGGGTTCCTTGTTTTGTTTGGGTTTTGATTCCACCACCACCCCCCTCTATTCTTACTGCTCTATTTAGCATCAAAATAACAGGGCTGTTAGACTGGCTACCAAATCCCCAGATGGCCATAAGGAGAGCTTGGTGCTGTATTTATGTGATGGCTGTACCATAAAAATGGATCAGTAAATGCTTCATGCCAAGAGCTTGGCTTGAGCCGAGTGACCTGAGATGAGCTGGAGCTGAGGAAGAACTTGAGAAGCTGAAGGATGCATTTCCAGGAGGACAAGGAGGAACAGGAATTCTGAATAATGAAAAAGGAAACATGAGACCTGCAAGGTGTCAGGAGCAAGGCTCAGTCCAGTCTTCCTTCCACGAAGGGGCACAAGGTAAGGCCAGAATGTGGCAGTGGTCTTGAGCTCACTTTTCATTTGCATGTTACAACATCAGTCTTCTACTGATCTCAGTCTTACTGAAAACACACTGCAAAGAACAGGACATAAATTTGCCTAAGAGTTTCCATGAAGGGAATTAGCCCTGAAAGTTTATCCCTAAGGTATGGATCTGCACCCAGAGTCCTCCAGCAGCAGAGCTAGTTCAGACCCCATCTTCTCCTCTGGACCAGCTCACTGCCATGTCTGGATGTCCTAGTGCAGCCAAGGAGGCAGTGATCTGCACAGGGCAGGATTTAAGCACTAAAGAGGGTATAACCTCCCGGACCTTGGCAATCCTAATGAGAGCCATGGTTACAGAAATGTTAATGTGCAGCTAGAAAGAAGCCTGGGCAGACATGAAAAGGCAGATTATGAGCTTTCTAGGCAAGTGCTGCAACCATGAGTGTCATCCCCTCACTGCAATCCAACATCATTTCCCTGATTGACAAACAGTGACAACACCAGAGAGATAAGCATGGGATAGGTCCACACCCACAACATGCCTGATTTTGACCTTTTAGAACCTCTCTTTTATACAAACCCAAATTACACAAAAATCTGTGCTGCCTTTTGTACCACAGAGAGTAATTTTTAGCCAGTGCATTCTCTGCTGGCCAAGCATCACCAAAAGAAAGGCACTTCTGGGGGATGCTGCCTATCATTGCCTTCAGCTGCTAGCTCAAAGGACACTCATTTCTTGCTAATTAGTCAGTAATTGTGTACTGCCTGATCAAGGACTGGAGTGGGACCTCGACCACTGGAAACATTTGAATGCAGATGGGTATTTTTCTCAGTTAGCTGTTCTGCTGCAAACAAGACCTTCTTTGAGGAAGACCTATAGGCTGTTATACACCAGAGGTGGGACACTGAAGCTCTTCTGGCTACTCTGATCCTTGTAGCAAAAACCATGCACAGACATAGAGAGATCCACATCTCATCTGCCTGGTGTGATCAGTTCAGGGGAGCTGGATGGAACATTAAGAAAATCGGTTTCTGATTTTATCCTTACTTTCTCTACTCATTCCATCATATGAATAATAAAACATCTCATTTCATCTAGAGTGCAGAACTGATACTTCCAAATGAGGGGACAGTGGTTCAAGCTGCAAAAATAATTACAGCTGTAATTATATATATTATGGATCCAATATTATATAAAAAAAAAGTATACAGTTTTGATGAGAGCTCCCATATTTCAGTCCTCAGCTACCTGGACACTGACATCTGGAATTGATATCAAAGGGCCACATTTTTAAAATTTTTTTTCAATGAGCAAACCTTCAGGACTGAAAAATAAGACAATCCAGGAAATGCAGATGCCTGGAAGCCCCAGCATTAAATGCAGAGCATAAAGATTATGTATGTTTTCAACACTATTACATTTGCAAGAACAGACATTTTCTTGCAATATATTCACATGAAGCTTTGTGTCAAACAGCAGATAATGGAAATCATCCTGGTCCCCATTACTTTGGTGACAGCCTGCCTTGAATACAGCATTCAGTTCTGGGCCACCTCATTACCAGAAAAAAACAAACTGCAGACAATTCAAAGAGCAGGTAAAATGATTTTGGAGTCGAAAAGATTGATTTATGAGAAAAGATGATGAACTAAATATATACACCTTCACTGAGTAATGACTAGTGTTATGGTTACTATGTTCAGGCAGACAGAAAAGAATTATTTTGTGTGTAGAAAAATGTGATGCTAAGGAGAGCAAAATAAAAATGACAGAAGGGAAAGTCTGAGCTAAGAAACAGTACAAAATCTCTGTGAAATAATCTCCCAAAAGGCATGGAAAAAACTCCCATCTTATTGACATTTTTAAAGAAGACAGGGAAAATATAGATGATACAGTTATTCAACCAATTTATGCAATTGCTTTTTTATAAATCTATAACCCCAAAATAAATAAAAAATAAAAAAGGGATTATTTTCTCTGATCCTCAGTATTCCTTAAAAATACCAAATGATACTTTCTTATTAAAAGTATGATGGAGGAGAAATTTGTTCAGAATATGTAACTCCCTGTGGGAGATCTGGATTTTGTAACCTCGGCAGTTCTCTGAACCCAGCAAATTAGTCTGTGGGGTTTGGGGGTTTCTTTTGTTTATTGCACACTGCAGGACCCAAAGTCCAGGGGTGGCCTGTCCCCTGTACCCATTGCCCAGATCACAGCCCTGCCAGGAGAGGAGTGAGTGCTGGAGCTGCCACCCACCAACCTCTTCTCACCAGATCCAGGCCTCTCTCAAGGGAAAAGCCATAACAAAACCCAATTCTCCAACCTGCTCTTTGGACACTGTAAAATGTGTCCATACATTTTCCAGCAGTGCAGTGCAGAACTGCTTGCCCAGCCCCCACCAGTGTATATGGGACATTTAGGCAGAATAGAGACTGATAACTGCATGATGTTGACAAAATCCTTTTATCTGCTGTCTACAGAGAATGTTTAAAGCTGTAGAGAAAACACATAATGGGTGGGATGAAGTATTTTAATCACACTCATTTTCTATACAGAAATGGTATAGTTTGAGAAAAACTTCTTTGGTCTGGACCATCCAAATTCATTATTATCACTAGTCCTGGAGGAGCAGCACAAAAGACTGCTGTTGATGCCATATCCAGCTGAGAGTTTCAAGAAGAAAATCTGCACTTTTAAGATCAGCTAATCAGCAGAATAGCTAAGAAGGTAGTTCTTTCCTTTGGATTGCAACAGTGCCAGCACTTTGCACAAAAAAGTCTGTAAAAGAAGGAGCATGCAACATTAAGTGATATAAGTGAATGTGTCATTAAAAAACCAAAGGGCTAATTTTTTTTTCTAAATATGTCATTAAAAAAAAAGACACCTCATTTAAACTCATCCAAAAGCTGATAAATCAATTTAACACTTTGCTGTTTACTTCTTGAAGATGTTGAGAGCTTATTTTATCTCCTCCTACCACTGTTCAAGGCTAATCAGAATATATTAAAGCATGCACAGCATGAACATCTCTTTTCCATTGCAATAACCCAGTAAAATGAATGTAGAGAGTTTTATAAATTCTGGTGACCAAGGATCTATTCCTTTTCTTGTCCAAAATGAAGATAGAGAGAACAGAGAACCACTGGATGACACAGGCTCATATTCATGGAACTCAACTACATAAAGGCTTAATGGGAAAACAATGGGAGCTGAAAACAAGAGGAAAATGACTCAGGTTGTCCCAAGCAGGGAAGCTTTCCAGAATCTAACCATCAGCAGTCTAAGGGAAAATTTCCTCCTACTAAAATCAACCCTGTTTACCAAAGGGGAAAAATAGCAACCCAATAATAAAACCACCAGTTTTCAGATAGCAGTGTAGCACCCTGGGGTTACCTTCTCCTGCAGAGCTGTGGATCAAGGGCAGTGTGGGAATCATGAGCACTGATGAAGGGCTTTGATATACAGCACACGTAGGGACTGTGCTTTATTTTGTTTGCTCTCCCTGCTTAGAGGGGAACAAGTAAACCCTGCAGGTTTCCATCCTTGGCTTTGCCTATGTAAGAGGCTAAGAGGGAGAAAATTCCAGGAAGAGCAGGAGAGATTATAGAAAATTCTGGGAGATAAAAACAAACAGGAAACAGGAAAAAGAGTAGACAGCATTGTGCAAAGGATCTGGAAATTTGCTTGGAGGACACGGTTTGAAAATTGCTTTCTTTTTCTCAACAGCAAAGAGATGAAAAAAAAAAAAAAGAAAAGCAAAGGCATAGTTTACCAAGGGTCAACAGATTTACAGTTAGCTTTAAATCAGTGCAACTTCACTGAGAGGTTTAGTTTTGGATGTATTCAGGATGGGGAATAAACATATGAATTATTCTGGTAGAGTGGTAGTAAATAGTCTGGCGGTCTCAGACCAATTTCTGTGGTGCCATATCTCATAAACTCTGATAAATCCAGCATGTGCAGCTGCTGAGCACTTTTGGCAGTAGAAAAAAAACTATATACCAGTGAGTATCTATATACCAGAGACTCACTGACCATGTACCAGCCCTGGCAACTTGCTTTTGTGATGCTGAGATTTAGTTACAGCCTCAATCTCCTGTGTTTTGGCTGAGGAATGAGAATAGTACTGAGGAGTGCAGAGCAACTATGGATAGGCTTGCTGAACTGGGTTATATTGAATTCCCCAGGTTGATAGCAAAGTGCTTTGTGTCTGGATCTTCCATTTATGAATCCATCACATTTATAGCAGGTCCAGCAGGTCCAGAGATTTTGGAGTTTGTTACTAATGAACCTCTCAAAGTCTCCTTTCCTATCCAGATGCAGTGATTTGAATACCCTGAGGGAAAAAAAAAAAAAAAAAGAAGAGGGAAATGTTCTCCTACTTACTAGATTTGGAAAATTTTAGGTATTCCACACATATATCTTTCCAGCCATAAAACCCTCTCCACTCCATCTCTCCCTCAGTGTAAACATCTTAGCTAAACTCTGTCATTTTATTCCTTACTGTTTGTACATGAGATTCAGCTTTACATACAAAACACCCCACAACCTCTTACTCTGAAACATAAATATGATCCTTTTCCTACAAAGCTGAATTTTATCTCAGGATAAAAAACAAAATCCCAAACATTAACAGGTTTTTAACATTGGGAAAAACCTATTACCATGTTAGATGATGAGAAAAGCTGTCTATGCAGCTGAAAGAGTGACTCTTGTGCCCACTACTAGAAATTAAAACCAGAATTATAAAAAATATTGCTGTGGATGATTTCAGCCCAGAAATACTAAGCAGCTCTTGTGAATGATCACGTTTTCACTAATGCTTCCTGATAGCTGCATCCTTATTCATGCTGAAATGTCTGGGAGCTACTCACCAGAAAGAGGGTGGTTTAACGTGTTTAGGAGGCTTGGAGAGCTGTCTGAAAGCAGTCAATCAGTCTGCACTGTGATAGTCTGGTTCTGACTGTATTTTGTTAAAAAGCAGAGGTAAATGCTGCCTGAGGAAATAAAAAGAATTGAAACAAAATTGTGGCTATGGAAGGCCAGCTGTCAGTTATCCAAAACATATTAAATCCTGGCAAACAAGTCTCCAAAATCACCTCCAACCAATTTTCTCTTTGATTCCTTTTTTTCTGGCCACACACAATCTTTATTCCATCAGGGCACCCACAGAGAGCAGAAGGTCTCAGTTCCCTGAACAGCAGCACCATGAGGTTGAATAGACTAATGCCAAACAAAAGTCCACAGGAGCACAGCTTGTACGAATTCATAGGTGGTGAACATAGGATGTCTTGGATGGCACTGAATACTGCATCATGCTGCAGCAGGGCAAAACTACAGTGCATTCAGAAAACAGCCCTGGAGATCTCCTTCTCAGTTATCTTGAACCATCCTGAACACTGGGGAGGTGTGAAACCTGCACCAGTGTATTGCCCTTTGCCTTTGAATTTACAAGATGGAAATCCGCAAAAAGCTACCATACAAATTCAAACCTAACTTTCCTCAGATGGGTAAAATAGCAGGATTATCCTGTCTGCAGTGCACCATCCAGCTGAGGATTTATTTGCTGAGTGCATTTCAGATGTGGTGTCCTCTTCAGAGCTGCTAGTTGCTGTTTATATGTATGTGGTGGTGGCTTTTTGCCAGGGCATATTGGTTTCAGCAGCAGAGGTTGTCAGTTCAGCGATTTCTGGATATTGCCCTTTGCTCGGGAGAACTCCCATGTTTCCTCATTTCCCTTGCAGCTATTGCTGTGCCTCTCCACGGTGCTCTTAGCACCATATAAACCGTGCCAGCACATCCTATTTTTACACACCGAGAAATGGCAAACTTGTGATGATATATGGGCTAGAAGGGGGATGGTACAAGGGGTGGTGCACAGTGCTCACCATTCAGGTGAGTATATAAAATAGCATTGTGTATAACATCCCTGAGCCCTGCTATATTTTGGCAGCCTATTTCCTTCTGGTTACAATTGAAGCACTAGTGAAATCTATAGAGACTTGTACAGATCTTCTTTGGGCTGCTTGTCTGAAATACCTACCTCTGCATCTCGAGCCTTTCAGAGCAGTCAATATCAAGATGGGTTTTTTTAGGTATCTGCTCTGGGGGAGAGCTCTCTAGGGTGGATGTCACTGACTCCACATAATATATATGCTTATTTCCCTAGCAGGCAGTTCTAACGGGTGTCTAATGTGCAGAAAGTTGTCCTTTCAAGCTGCAGACTTGGTGAATGCAACAGCCAAAGGACCATGGGGCTTTGTGGCACTGGCCAGAGAAAATGACCATCCTGCATGAAGAACTGTGCTGAAGAGAAATAAGAGATGCCTACATCATCTGCAGCTCCCTCCATTACTGCACACCAGCCATTACAGGCAATGAGAAACCATCTCAAATTTGTGGGCTACCAGCAATCTGACTGAGGATATTCCGACACTTTTGAGGACTCTGCTGCCTTTTACCAGGCAGGCAAAGGACACCTGATGGAGTATTAAGATCAGCCAGATTATTTAGCTGCTTCCATAGTGTCATTGCTACCTGAAAGGTAACAAAATTGGAATATAGAAATCCTTATGGCTTTTTTTTTTCCTCTGGCCCTGCATGTCCTCTTTTCCCTCAGAACAGTAGAACATCATTCTCCAAGAGCATCCAAATCACCTGAAGCATGATCATGGCTGCATACGAACATCTGAGAGCCAGCATGAAACAAGTTCTTCAGGGAAGCAAGAAATGCCCATCCCATGGGCTTGTCTGGAATTTGGGCTCCTCCAACTACAGCTGGGGCAGTGCTGGGGAGCCATGGACATATGCAAGAAAAAAAAGAGGATGTTCTTGGAGGAGAAGGGTGGCAATATGGTCACTGTCCCTCCGTCCATCTCAACAAATGTCCTTCTAGTTTGTGGTAGATCTGCTGTGAACCCAGAGACACATAGTCCTGGGGGGTGCAGGAGTGACAGTGTTACGAGGAGGATCATACCCCTCTGTCAGTGTTTGCAACCAGGAGCAATCAGCTTTTGGTCACTGCAAGCTATCACATTCCAGGATTTGAGGTTGCCCAGCCAGAGGTGCTGCAGACCTGTGGCCACCACAGCCCAGTGTCCCCGGGACCAGCAGCACAAAGCCCGGAGCAAAAGGAGGCAAGATTTGGCCAAAGTTGGTGGGATATATGGAGACTCAATGCCTGGGTCGGTGAGCCCCAGGGACTCTCCAGCGAGAATAATGAGGGCAATTCTTCTTAAATTTAACCACTTAACACTTGTGCTTTTCACTCTGATGATGCGAAAAGGTGGCAGGGAAAGCACCTGTAGTTTTCACCTGGAAATGTTTGCAAAACCTTTTCCAACCTGGGCAGAGCAGCTGAGACCAGAGAGCACAGTGCAGTACAGGTTTCTGCTTTTATGACCCAGATTTGCCCACTCTAAGGGCTGGACCTTGTGCTGGGTTAAGGCTGGTGAATGCCTTCGCCTTCCCTCATCAGTGCTCAACAGCCTGTGAAGAGGAAAAGGCTTTGTTTTAGTGGGAGCAGGTGTTTGATTACCTCGCCTCTCTCTTTTCATATTAAACTTATCCCCGGTTCACCTCTCTAGGAGGGATAAACTCGTGTTTGCAAAAGTGGCGAGGGAAATCACTTGAAAGGCGCCATCGGAGGTCGGCTGCCTGCTCTGATGGCTTGATGAAACAAAAGAGCAAATGAGCGAATGAACAGCGTTCGAAGTATTTTCTGCCTGCGGAGCGTGGCTCAGAGCGATGCTGCAGGGCAGCCTGTCTCTGCAGCAGGGCTGCCTGCCTCTTTCCCGCGGGGCTGCCTGAGGCTGCACCCTTGGGGATTTACACAGACAAGGAGAGGAATGCAGCCCTCTTCCCCATCCATCCCAGGTGCTCTATCCCTTCTCAGAAGCTGTGCTGGTGGCAGGTGCTCTCCTACACTGGGTGAAGGAGCTGTGGCATCCCCTTGCAGGACAGCATCCAAGGACAGCAAAGGCATCCTCGAAGGGAACATAAGCTCTGTTACTGCCTGAGCCAGGCTGCAATCAGGCAGTGATGCCATGCCCAGGCACAGCAGCTGAGTCCTTGGCACCAGAACTGCCCTTGGCCTGAGCTCCGGGCTCATGGTGCCAATGCCAAAAGGGATGGTGGGCTGGAAACAAAGACTCACCCAGAATGGACTCACAGACTGGCATTTTTGGATGTAGAGAAAGAACCAGCGGGTCCCTGCCTGGTTTGAGTGCACCCCATGTGAACATCTATCCACTCAACTTGGGCCCCATTAAGTGGAAGAGCAGAGAAATAACTAGGTTATATTTTTGTTTCCACCCAGAATATAAGGCGGCCATGTCTGGGTGAATAAATGACCCTTGCTCTGCTCTAACCATCTGTCAGGCTCCCTGCCACAGTGTCTGTGTGTTTGCTCAGGCGCGGATAGGGAATTACCCACCTCATATCACAGCAAATTTTCTTTCACCTTCTTACTATTCCATTCCTCTTGTGAATATTTTGTATCTTTGCCTCCAGTGGCTCAAATGCAGGTGTTGGATGATAGAAATAGAGAGCCAGGGAGAGAGAATAAAGTTCTTGGGTGTCTTTGGATGAAGATGAGGTTGGAAGGAATTCGAGTCAGCTCTTCCAGAGTTTTCAGAGAGCACTGGGATCAAAAGAGCCATTGTTCCCCTTGGCAGAGTGCTGGAGGGTGTTATCTAGAGACTGGTCTGGCGTACAGACTCATGGCCAAACTGGAAACATTTGCCTTTTGGAAGCATCTGCTCTTCTCCTCTGTTTCTCATATGATTTGCCAAAATATATTTCTTGTACTTTTCCAGCTCAGAACAGCTTGTTATGAGGTTTAATTCGTGATGTGTAAGACTGTGACACATTGCTGCCTGATGAGGTAGGACATGCAGATGATGAAGGAGGATTACTGGAGTCTAAATGCATCAGAAAGAGTGCAGTGCCCAGCTTGGAAGCTGTACAAAGTATTTTCATGAGCATTATCTAACTTTGCTGTTATTAGTTCTAAGAGCCAGAGAGAGAAAGTTACTCTAGTCAGAGATAAAAGATCTTTCAATAAACGTGCCTCAGAATTGAGTGTCCTGCTGAAATTTCCAAGGTTCTTTTGACCTCTTGATATGAAAAAGAGGATTGTAATACACTTGGTATCTAAGATTATCACTCCATATGTGGACATCCAAATACCCCCAGGCTCTCTGTGCACTTAGATGCCCTTCAAATTCCTCCCTTCAGAATTCTCCCCCTCACAGAGTGGTGTACCTCCCTTGCCCTCCATCCAACTCTTTGTTTCAAGCATATCCTCAGCTGTTTTGCTGAATCAGAGCAGCCTTCAGTGCTAAGAATGGTGGAGCTCTCACTTCAGCCCAGCTCTTTGGAGCTCTCCGTGTTGCCCATCTCCAGAGACAGAGAGTGACTTGACCCATCCTGGGACTGAATCTGGAGTAGATTCATTCAATCTATTTTGCTCTGATAGTGCCATGGTGTCCCCTTTACCAGGAGAGGGAAACACAGGGGAACAGCTTGGAAAGACACGTAGTGTTTAGACTGAGAAAGTCCCCCCATCCATATGAATCTGGGACTTGGTGCTGATCTTCAGTGCTTTCAGCCAAAGTGATGTGAATGCTCCAAAAACTTGTTTCTTACTGATTTTTGTGATTGGTTGTATTTAAAGGTCAAATACTAGACATTAACATTACACTCAGGCTTTATATGAAAGATGAGTATATAAATATTTTATAAAGGGCAACTGAACAATTAATAGTTATTCAAAGAAATGGATAATCAAATGTTATGGATTGTTACAGAGTCCAACAGGTCAATATGTTGCTTATGACTGTAGCTGATTGCTACCAGTAACACCTTGAGCGATGTGATTTTGACCAGCTTTAACATAAGATGTTTGTGTTAATGGTGTGTGTGCAGCAACTATTAACCCTCTCTCTGCTTCTCTAGAAATAGAAGCCCCACACACAGCATGCCCAGAATTAATGGGTTATGGTATGAACATAAGGCTGTGGGTTGTCGAGTAACACATTTGTAGCTCAAGAATTTGATTATAGATGAACAGAAAGGAGTAGAGACAGATGAATGTAGACTGCAAACAATGAACAACATCTGCTGACTGCACAGGGAAGGCTCTGAGTGCCAGAATTGTACCTCCAGAAATCCACAAGCAGTGGGGCTTTTTAACGTGTGCCATGGGGGACTTTGGGAGGATCCTTCAAGGTTTAGTTGCATGCTTAGCTGTCTATCTAACTGTTTTAAAATTACAGCTCACAGAGCAGGTCGTCTAACTAATCCAGATGGATCTGTGCAAGAGAAATTGCTCTTTCATGATCTCAGGTTTACTACTAAACAATAAATTCTGGTTTTAAGTAGTAAAGAAGCTCACTGAAGTTGCCACTTCTAATTACAGTATGAAATGTCTAACCTTGGTTTTCAGCAACCAAAATTGTGTCCTTCAGAATCACAGAATATGCTGAGTTGGAAGGGACCCACAAGAACCAAGTCCAACCCTTAGCCCTGCACCCCTTCCCATGTGCCTGAGCGTATTATCCAAATACTCCTTGAGCTCTGTCAGCCTTGGTGCTGTGATCACTTCCCTGGGGAGGCTGTTCCAGCACTCAACCACCCTCTGGGTGAAGAACCTTTTTCTGATATCCAACCTAAACCTCCCCTGACACAATTTCAGACCATTCACTTGGGTCCTCTCACTGGTCACCACAGAGAAGAGATCAGTGCCTGTCCCTCCTCTTCCCCTCATAAGGAAGTTATAACTGCAATGAGGTCTCCCCTCAGTCTCCTCTTCTCCACCTGAACACAACAACTGCCCTCAGCCTCTCCTCACACACTTCCCCTCAAGGCCCTTCACCACCTTTGTTGCCCTCCATTGGACACTCTCTAATGGCTTCATATCTTTCTTATATTTTGTTGCCCAAAACTGCCCCAATATTTCAGATGAGGTTGCCACAGGTCAAAGCAGAGAAGGACAATCCCTGTCTTGGCCCGCCCGGTGATGACCCCTGATGCCCCCCAGGCCCTCCTGACTGCCAGGGCACTGCTGACTCATATTCAACTTGCCATTGACCAGGACCCCCAGGTTCCTTTTTGTGGCATTGCTTTCCAACATCTCATTCCCCAGTTTGTATGAACATCCAGAGTTTTCCCATCCCAGGGGCAGAATCTGGCGCTTCCCATCGTTGAACTTCATATGGCTGTGATTTCACAGACCTGTAATTTGTCGCCATCTCTCTGCAGGGCCTCCCTGCCTTTGAGGGAGTCAAAGCTCCTCCCNAAAAATTACAGCTCACAGAGCAGGTCGTCTAACTAATCCAGATGGATCTGTGCAAGAGAAATTGCTCTTTCATGATCTCAGGTTTACTACTAAACAATAAATTCTGGTTTTAAGTAGTAAAGAAGCTCACTGAAGTTGCCACTTCTAATTACAGTATGAAATGTCTAACCTTGGTTTTCAGCAACCAAAATTGTGTCCTTCAGAATCACAGAATATGCTGAGTTGGAAGGGACGCACAAGAACCAAGTCCAACCCTTAGCCCTGCACCCCTTCCCAATAGTCACACCATGTGCCTGAGCGTATTATCCAAATACTCCTTGAGCTCTGTCAGCCTTGGTGCTGTGATCACTTCCCTGGGGAGGCTGTTCCAGCACTCAACCACCCTCTGGGTGAAGAACCTTTTTCTGATATCCAACCTAAACCTCCCCTGACACAATTTCAGACCATTCACTCGGGTCCTGTCACTGGTCACCACAGAGAAGAGATCAGTGCCTGTCCCACCTCTTCTCCTCATAAGGAAGTTATAACTGCAATGAGGTCTCCCCTCAGTCTCCTCTTCTCCACCTGAACACAACAACTGCCCTCAGCCTCTCCTCACACACTTCCCCTCAAGGCCCTTCACCACCTTTGTTGCCCTCCATTGGACACTCTCTAATGGCTTCATATCTTTCTTATATTTTGTTGCCCAAAACTGCCCCAATATTTCAGATGAGGTTGCCACAGGTCAAAGCAGAGAAGGACAATCCCTGTCTTGGCCCGCCCGGTGATGACCCCTGATGCCCCCCAGGCCCTCCTGACTGCCAGGGCACTGCTGACTCATATTCAACTTGCCATTGACCAGGACCCCCAGGTTCCTTTCTGTGGCATTGCTTTCCAACATCTCATTCCCCAGTTTGTATGAACATCCAGAGTTTTCCCATCCCAGGGGCAGAATCTGGCGCTTCCCATCGTTGAACTTCATATGGCTGTGATTTCACAGACCTGTAATTTGTCGCCATCTCTCTGCAGGGCCTCCCTGCCTTTGAGGGAGTCAAAGCTCCTCCCATTTTGTATTGTCTGCAAACTTGCTCACTATCCCTTCCAGTCCTGGATCCAAGTCATTCATGAAGATGTTGAAGAGCACAGGGCCCAAGATGGAGCCCTGCAGAACCACACTAGTGATAGATCTCCAGTCTTATGTCATCCCAGTCACTACTATCCTATCTGACTGAGATTTACTAGAGCTGAGACGGTGTTGGGTGAAGGGGGAAAAGAACCATGCTGAGACCTTCCTGAAGGCACAGACCCCCTGCACGAGAAAAAAATACAGCTGATGTAAGAGCTGCAAGGGCTCACTCCACAACTGGCCTCCTGAAATGCAGCCCCTCGCACTGAACGCTGCAAAGAACATGAACACAGATGCTGCTTATTTGTCCTTGGAGCTGCAAGGACCGAGGAGCACTCGAGTGGCGGCCGAGGCATTTCACACATCAGTAAGCACATCCTCCCCAGGTATTTCTGATCACCGTACGTTTTGTTCACTGACAGGTTTGTGGCAATATGCTCACTCCAGTTAAAAATTGCACAATGACTAACAGAAGAACAGACCTCGTTTTCCTCACATTTACATTAGTTTTGCAAACAGTGTAACTTCAGTGACCCTGTGCTTTTATACCAGAAATAGCAACAAGGAAATCAGATTTAAGAGCAGAAAGCTGTTCAGTGTTGCTACTGTAGGAAGGCAAAGATAGGCATTTTCCACTCTTTCCAATCTGCCACTAGTACAAAGTGAAGCATCCATCAGTCTGCTTTAAATGATCTTGGTTTGTAAAAACTGCTAGAGACTTACATACCCATGATTTTCTCATCAGCATGTGCATCCTCCTCCAAAACACAAGTAGAACTGCAGTCTGAGTGGTGTACAAGCTGGTTGTGTTCCCTGTGTGGCTGGTTTAAAGCTTCTTCCATATTGCTGGTTTAAAGCCCACCCATGTAAGACTCCCCTCAGAGAGACATTAATATGAGCCACATTCTGTCCCAAAGAATATCAAAGAAGAGAGTCACTGTTTTCAAGTCTCTGAGTCAATTTTTTTCTGTCTTCTCTCATTTATTCTTCCACCTGCTGAGTGTTTGATTCTTGATCGGTCTGGTAGAATACACAAATATTAACATCATTCTCCAGAAGTACTGACAGACATATGTGCATTTTGTCCATGGGTGTAGCAAGCGGGAGATGCTGCTGGAACTCATGCTTGGAGAGTGTCCCAGAGAGCCAGCATGAACCCCCTGGTGTCTATGACCTTCAGAGGCAGAAGAAGCAGCTTCTCCTCCCTTTGCATTTGTTAGCTGAAGGACAGCCCACAGGGAAAGGACAAGGCAGGGGGGAGCTGAAGGTGGGAATTGGCTGCATTCCTGAAAGCATTTCAAAATATCTTGAGCATTCAGGAGAAAATGCTTTGCAGTAAATGAATACCCCTCTGGTAGTCATACCATATATCCCTCTTGTGGTGAAAAAAGCATTCCAGCAAAGACTTATGCACAAGATCACTGGCCAAGTCATGACTGTGCTGGTGGGTTTTTGGTGTTTTTCTATTTTTTTTTGTTTTATTTTGTTTTGTTTTTTTTTTCTTTTTGGTTTAGTTAGTTGTTTTTTTGCTTGGTTTGTTTTTTGGGGTTTTTTTGGGGGGTGGGGATGTTTCTAGGCTTTTCTTAATAGTGATCTCATCCTTGCCTATTTTGCTGTGGACATTTGGAGTTTGTCCCCTTCTTTCACATGAATATAGGCAGAAAAGGGCTAGGAAAGGAAAGCTTTTCACTTGTGTGAAACTTGAATTTTCCACATCTCTGCTGTGTCAGCATGTCTATGGGAAGCTTCTGGCTTCCTTATCCCTGCAGCTATGTCTCAAGTCAAGGGGCAGTAGTTGCTGGGGGTTCCCACCCTCGTTTCATTCCCAGGACATCTCCCCAACTGGCTGAAGCTTATCTAGTGTGGGACAGTGATAAATAAACCCTGTTAGCTTGTCAGTGCCTCCCGGATGTGCTGTGCAGCCTAGAGAGAGCAAGGTGTCTGCCATACTTGTCCAGGACAATGAAAGGAATAAATCAATTCATGTCGGGAAGTGGGAACTTCTGAGTTGATGGATGGCACTCAGTGAATAATAAACTCTCTTTTTTCTGGATGGATGTTTTCCAGCCAGACAAATTTTGTCCTTTCACACTTCAGGTGAGGGAGCTGCAACACACTATGGCAGTTGCCGAGGTCTGGAAGAGATAGCACCTGCCTGAGGCAAGTTTCTGTAGCATTTCCAAAAGCAGCAATCTCTGCTTTAAGAGAGGCTTCAATACAACTTAAGACTGAAATCCGTAACTCTGAAAGATCTGTAAACGGTTGCCTCACTATGGGGTTTTATTTAGCTATCCCTTGAAATTCATAAAAAAGGAATTAAACTTAATCTGTTGGATCCACCTGTCTAGCAGCTCACATGATGCAGGTTCTTCTATCATGCTTCCCTAGAGATTTTCTTCCAGTCCTCCTACTCTTTTCCCATGGCAGGTGATAATATTAGCTTTTATCTGTTAATAAGATAGCATGGGAATTCCTGTACATTTTTTAAATAGAAAAAAGGGAATCATGTGATTTGTTTCACCCCCTCAGCTTACACTGTTCCATCTCAATTGTAAAGAGAACATGTTCTTGTCCAGGGCAGGCTGATCCATGTGCCTGCCTGATCTGAAAGGCTGCAAGACGCACTGCAAGACAAAGGCCCCAAGGACACTGTGGGATCAGATACTTGTTTGTAAAAACTGGAATAGGTGAAGCAGAAAACACTAAGCCACCGTGACCAAGGCAAGAAAGTAACAGTGAATGATGGAAAGGAGAGATGACCTTCTCAAAGGTCCCTTAGTCCAGCAGACTGCACCATATCAGAGGCAACTCCACCAGCACTATGCCAAGAAAAATTTCTAAAGTTGTTTCCTAAAAATCTCCCTGGACAATCAGTGCCAGCACTTCATTACCCAAACACCCAGAAAGCCTTTGTGGGTGTCTCACCTCAGAGCTCATCAGATGGTCTCTCCTCCAGAAGCAGCAGGTATTAGCAGACTAGAGCTGGGGATTCAGGCTTTTGAGTATAAAATTGAAAAAAGAATCTTAAATTTCATCATGTTATACAGTCCATGTAGCAGGCCTGGAAAGGGAAGGACAGAGAGTTTATAGTTTTCACAGAAAGAACTTAAAGGAGATGAAGACATGTATTAGCTGCTAAAATAAGGGCTGTTACTTCGAATAACTTTCATTATCTGTCGCTGCTGGCCTGAGTTGTGTTAGTTGAATGGATTTGTGCCCTTCTAATCTGAACTGTTCTACTTGTTATTACCCTGCTTTTACCAAAGGACTCTTCTGTCGGTTGTGAAATCGGAAAGGCTCATTTCTGTTGTTAATTCCTTTCCAAGTCTCCAGGAGCCTTTGGGGCTCCAGGGACGTCTGACCCAAAGACAGATGGAGTGCAAGAAAATTTTCCAGCAAAGAGAACAACACTGCAGAGAAGATGCCACAGCTTCACTTCCTTAAGAGCAGCTGGTTTTGTGGCCAGTGGTAACACAACTGGAGAACACCAGGACAGGACTGGACTTTCGAGACTCAGAAACTGTTC
>VYZS01028819.1:18523-28530 GCA_013400695.1 Neodrepanis coruscans | reverse complement strand
AGGATGCAGGTGAGCAGCCGGGGTGGCCCGAACACCCGGCCCGTGTGCGGGCGGTGCTGCGGCCGGGGGGCACGGACGGCTGGAGGGCTGGGGCCGCGCGTTGGGCTCGGGCCCCGCCGGCAGCCACGGGCCGCCCTCCCCGGCCGAGCGTCCCGGAGTGGGCGCAGCCTGGTTTCGTCCCGATTTGTGGGGGCGGAGGTATAGGACATAGGTCAGTCTTGCTTAGAAGCTCCACGGCTGGTTTTGTGATGGTTTCTCGCTTTTTTTTGCAAGTGCTCTATCTATTTCACCACTGTAATGAGCGGATGGGTGTTACAGGCAGTGCATCAGTGTGTTGGTAAACGGTAGTAGATGCAGTGAAATGCCGTGTTGAGGGAAAAATGATCACAGTCAGAAACAGAAAAAAAAATTTAAAAAAATTTGGTGTTCTGTTTGTTGTGCTACTTTGTTTTTTTGCTTTCTATTTTTTTTTCCTTCTGTACCATACTGTGGGTGGGATGGAATAAAATAAAGTCACTCTTCATGGTGCTGGCCTGGAGTTGCGAAAAAGCCTCAGCATCAGGAGGACGTGCGGTGTGACTTCCTGGTACCATCCATCCAGTTACCAGTTTTTCGACGTGTTGTGTCTCTTGGAAGGCCTGCCTGTGTTAAGTTTTGGAAGTGGGAAAGTTCTCCTTGAACAGGTACCATCCATTTGTTGTTCTAGGACCCGGATAAAGACACGGAGTGGAATGACATCCTACGTAAGAAAGGTATCCTTCCTCCAAAGGAAAATCTGGAGGAACAGGAGCGGGCAAAGGAAGAGAAGCAGTTTGCCATCCTTCAGAAGTCTCTAGGTGAGTGACCAGCCAACTCAGGCACCAGAAGCAGTAGGACAAGCCTTGGAATGGCTCCTGGGAGAATTTGTAAAAAGAAATGGCCAGCAGCAGTGTTTAGATGCCTGTAAAGCAATGTGTCATTACTAAATTTTTATCCATGCAGGGTGATTATCTATTAATGGTATCAAACAAATATATTTCTGAACACGTGAATTCTTCCAGCACAGGAAAGCTTTGTTTTTGATGTCAGCTCTGTATTTTTATAGAAATCAATGCTTGAAAGCTGAAATAAGAGCAGTGTGAAGGTAATCTGCCAGGTGAATGTGGAAATAAAACTATCTCATGACGTTTCCTGTTGTATGTTTCCTCGTTGTTCATGCTGGGGAGCAATGTGCTTATGTGCTTTGCTGCAGCTGCCAAACTTGTAAGCTCATGCAGGTACTTCTGTGCTAATCTAGCCAGCCTTCAGTTCAGAGGCCTTTTCATCGTTGCTTTTCCATCTGTTTGTGCATAAAATGCATAACGTTTTCTGAAAATCCAGTAGCAGCAATAATGACAGGCTGGGAGACTTGGGGCTGTTCAGCCTGCAGAAGAGAAGACCTTAGGACACCTTCCAGTACCCGAAAGGGACCAAAAGGAGATCTGGAGAGGGACTTTTTAGAATCACAGAATAGAACCATAGAATATCTTGAGTTAGAAGGGACCACATGAATCATTGAAGTCCAGCTCCTAAGGGCAACTTTAACTTTTCAAAGACACGTAGTTATAGGGCAAGTGAGAATGGCCTTAAGATGAAGGAGAGTAGGTTTAGATTAGATACTAGGAAGAAATTCTTTACTGTGAGGGTGATGAGAGACACTGGGACAGGTTACCCAGAGAAGCTGTGGATTCCCCGCCCCTGGAAGTGTTCAAAGCCAGGTTGGGTGGGGATTTGAGCAGCCTGGTCTAGTGAGAGGTGTTCCTGCCCATGGCAGGGGGGTTGAAGCTAGATGGTCTTTAAAGTCTCTTCCAATCTAAACCATTCTACGATTCTAATATAATACTTCAAAAACCCCACCTTATATTTCTCATTAATCTGTCCTTAAAGTAAATAAATTCTGTTGGACTGATAAAAGCTGATGAGTTTTAATCCTGGAATGAGGTTTTTGCTGATTTGATATTTCTTCGATTCTAGTGAAAACTTATGAGGACATGACTCTGGAAGAGCTAGAAGAGAATGAAGATGAATTTAATGAGGAAGATGAGAGAGCTATTGAAATGTACAGGTCAGAGCAGCATGCAGAATATGGCTTTAATGATAATTGGGGGGGTCTTTTTTTATATGCTCTGAGATATTTTTGGAGAGAGAAAGGATGTTTTCAGGCCTGATGATGGAAAAAGGGGGTTGTGGTTTTGGTCTCTTGTAGAGCTTCTAAATGTCTTTAATAGGATAACAGCATTTGAATTCACTGTCCTTTATCTACAACTTAGTTTTGCAGAGATAATGTGCACCTGCTGAGTGCATGACTGCGGATTCTGAGATCTTTAAAAATCACATCCAAGATTTCCTAGTTTTTGTCTGAATGAGATTAAGATGCTGCAGATTTGTGTGATTACAGTGTTGGTGTCCCTCTATCTCTTAACCTCTGTCATGGTTTTTGCCATTTAGTTTAGTAATGTATTCTTGGCAGAAGAAATTCTGGTGAGGCCAGAAATGAGGCAAAAAAAGCATTTCATGAAACATAATTGTACTTCTTGCATGTTGGTGGTTATAACTTATGATGCAGATACAAGACCATCTATGTTACTTTGCTTTTGTTGGTCTGGAGTTTGAAGATGTCAGTCTGCCTCTGAAGTTTAGTTTTCAACCAGCTCCTGTGTGGTGTTCTGTCAAAATAGGCATCTATTCACAAGATGTCTTTTCTGTTCCTTGCTTTTCAGGCAGCAAAGGTTAGCAGAAATGAAAGCAGCTCAAATGAAGAATAAATTCGAGGAAGTTTTGGAGATTTCAGGAAAAGATTACATTCAAGAGGTAACAAAAGCTGGAAAAGATATATGGGTAGTCCTGCACCTCTACAAACAAGGGTGAGAAACCTTTCACTGTCAATAGCTGAATCTACTCTATGATTAATATGTAGTTATTGGAATTAAGAAATTGATTCTGGTGTTCTAAGGAATAAAAAATAATTCGTAATGACAATACTGTTGACCCAAGACTGCTTAACTTAGCTCTAGAAGGATGTCACCATGAAGTGGCTTTTTTGTACATTTGTGTAACACAGCATGACGTGACCAACCAGCTGCTAAAGAGGTAGACACTGCCTCTGAATACCCAAGCTTTGGAGATTATTTTGGATGAAGTGCAAGGGACTGTGAATGAGAAGCATCACTGTGTGTTTAGCCTAGTTTCTAGTGGCATAAATAAAGTGAACAAGGCTTCTAGTTCTGCCATTATGATGGAAAAACTTGTTAAAAAAAAAGTCTGTGTAGTTGCTAGAGGTTTTTGGAAAGGGTTATAAATACTTGCTGTTGTTTATTGGCTCTAATTGCCTCACAGGTGTCGATCATCATTTGATTACTTTCTTCTGTCTTTATTTTGCCCTTGCTTATGCAATTTCTAAATATCTTAAATTCATAATAAAGTATCTTTGCATGATAGAGGGGAAAGTTGCATTACAAATATTATAAATATTAAATATTATAAAACAAAATTATAAATATTATCAAACAAAAACTCCATAACCTACCAAAACCTCCAGTGATACTTCTCTCCTTTGAGTGCTGGAATACCAGACAATAAGAGTATTCAGAAGTTGCTTCTGGGACATTTCTTTCCAGAAATGCTACTCATCGTGCTGATATTTCTGACTTCTGAAGCAGTTTAGTGTTTAATTTTTTTTACTTATGTGTGTCTGTTGCTGTTTTTCACAGAATTCCACTCTGTGCCTTAATAAATCAACATATGAGTGGGCTTGCAAAAAAGTTCAGAGATGTGAAATTCATCAAGGCTATCTCTACCACCTGCATTCCCAATTACCCTGATAAGAACCTGCCTACAATATTTGTCTACCTGGAGGGAGACATCAAAGCTCAGTTTATTGGGCCTTTGGTGTTTGGTGGCATGAACCTGACGAGGGATGGTGAGTGTCTGCTTCTCCAGTCTTCCAAATGAAAAGAAAAACTGTTTTGCTGGGAATGAGTGAAGTGAGGTTTAGGAGAAGAAGAGAGGTACTAAAAATCATATGAGATTTCTTTTTCCTCAAACCTCCTTTGAGGCTTGACCACATGCGATTAAGCCTGTTTTGTAAAAGCAGTGAGTTGCTAATAGACCAACATATAGAGAGTTACGTGTGTGCAAGTATTCACGCCCTGTGTTGGGTGAAACAAGTTTTGCTGAATATATTAAAGGGTAAACAGTACTCACAAGTGTTCTCCAGGGCTCTTGTACATGAGCAACTGCCCTTGCCTGCAGTCACTTGGTGATAATCTACACTTGTGAACTGGTGCTTGCCTATTGCATTGTAGGGCTCCTTATTTAATTTTTAAGATAATGGCATATGTTTTTCTGTTGTTTCTGATTAAGCCAGCTTAATTCAGCCATCACAGAAAGCTGCACACTGGAATTCTGCACTTTATTTCTTCCTTCTTCCCTAAGGCCAGGTGACTTCCTCTGGGATTAAAGAAAGTGTGACGTTGTATTCATTATTCTGTAATGCCTGAAGGAAATTAGATTTGATGATAGGGTTGTCAGCAGGACTAGGATAAAGGCTTTGACTGAATGTGTTGTATTGACTTTCTGCCACTTTTGGGAAGCAATCCAGTCCAATTTGGACCTACTGCTGATGGTGAAGTCTCTCTTTACTGTCTTGTTAAGGAACTAATAATCAGTGTGTGATGTAGAGGCAAAGGGGCAAATTCTGTTTACAGGGTACATACCTGAAAAATACCTATTACTCAGATGTGTAAATGGAATTTCCAAAATTTTTTTTGCCCCTCAGTAAGTTTATTCGCTGCCTCTTCTGATTGTAATGAAGTCAGTATATGATGGGAAAAGCTGTAATAAATGAGCAGTATTCCTTCACTAGCAATAGATGTGTAAACATGTCTTCTGCCTTTGTGGTTAGAAGGAGGTAGAATTCACTTTCACTGGGATAGTTGCCTCTAAGCTGCTGCTCTGTATCCATCACCTCTTTTGCACTCCTGGTTAAAGGGAACGGGGTAGCACTGGGGATGTCACTGATGGGCTGCAGAGCTGTACCCTCAGACCTGTGCCAGCAGTAGGGACTGTGAAGGCAGGGCTTGACTGTAGCAGGAGTGGGAGGCAGGGCTGGAGCTGGGACCTGGGCAAGGAAGAAGAAGGCAAAGAATAAAGCAGGGTGCTGTGTTGATGGTGGTGATGGCAGGGTGATAAGAGAAGTCAGTTGGGGAATGAAAAGTGAACTTTTTCCAGTTTGCTCCCCTGCATTCATTACTTTTGTTTTGCACTGCACAGAATTGGAGTGGAAGATTTCAGAGTCGGGTGCCATCAAGACAGACCTGGAGGAGAACCCCAGGAAGCAGATCCAGGACCAGCTCATGTCATCTATCAGAGCATATGTCCCAGCCCGGGGAGAGAGTGACTCAGAGGATGACTAACTTCTGTGACTGTATCACGATTGATGCAGTACATTTGCAGGCAGTGTTCCCACCTCGAGCACTGGAGACACTCATCAAGGCCTTGCCAAACCCCAGAAGGATAGCATTTCAGGACAGTCACTTACCTAGAACCTTCTAGAAACTAAAAAGTTTTTGTTTTTAAAAAAAATTACTGCACCTTCACTTAGGATGCTGAAAGACATTTTATATTATGAAAACTGAGTAAATATTACTCAAAACTTTTAAAATATAGACATCAGTGGAAACAGAGTTCTTGTTATTATTTTCTTAGTAGATGACTGACTTCTTTAAAAATCTAAAATATGAAGTGGTCTTAAGTACACTGTTTTTTTACAAGCTTACATTGTGCAAATCAAATCTAAATAGCTGATTTTAAGTAACTTGTTACAGGACTGAGATGGGCCGTCTCTTAGCTTGTCATCTGTGGATCTCTGACAGCCTTAACTTCATGGAGAGACGGGGGAGGTGACCCATGATGTAGGTGCTACTGAAAGTGGTGTGTGGTCCTTGCAGAGGAGCGCTGGCAGGAGGGATGACACAAAGCTATGAGCTGGAACCCCAGACATCTTGAGAGAGGCCATCATCTTGGTGATGGCCAGCATCTCCTGAGACCTGCTGAGTCCAGAACCCCTCATTTGTTTAGCAGCGGTGTTTGTCTTTCACAAGGACTGAACTTCCTGCACCATCTTATCTGCTAATTGTGAAAGAAAATTCAAGATGATGGTGCTCAAGTGTGAAACTGCTGATTTCTTCCACATCAGAATTCTGATGTGTTACTACAGTAGTGCCATTGCCAGATGGGAGGGAAGATGATGTTTGAAGATGATGTCTTTCTGTATGAAAGCATGCCATCTTCTAGGTACAGTAGTGATAATTGAGAAGAATAATTCAGAAAAGAATAAACTGAAATATATCTTAATTATAGATCTGCTGAAACTTTGAGTTTCTTGATTAAGTTGGATTTATTGTCCACCTACACTTTCAATTTGTCTAACAAGCTCCAAAAGCTTTTGCTAACAAGGCTGCCCCAAGGACATTTTGTTGTATTGCTGATGGATTCTGTAGGTGCATGGTAAAGAATGCAATGCTCAATAAGCAGTGAAATGTATTTTTTAAATTAGGGACTTTCAAGCACACTTTCTGCATTCTGTCTCCTGAGACAAATCAATGTATGGTCCTAACAACAAATTAAAGTTCTTAAAACTTCAGGTGAAGTTGTAAGATCCTGATGGAGAGCATCCTCTTTGAGATCTGAATGCTGATGTGTCGCTTACCTCCTTTCTTTTCTCTTTGGTTTTTTTTTTTTTTTTTTTTGCAAAATAGTTAAAAGAGTAATATTGTGCAAGTGAGCCAAATGCAGCAGAATGTAAGTTAATAACTCCTGTAGCAGCACACTTAAAACACTGGATTATCTCAAATGCTATCTGACTTGATGCTTTACTGTGCTCATCTACAGCTTTGCATAATGTAAGAAGAGGACAACTCATCCTCCCCATAGAAGCCTACACTGCATATTTTGCTTATCTTTTGCTTGTTCTCATTTAATTGTGCTTTGGAATGATCTCTGTGTACCTGGACTGCACTCCTTTTGAAGGAAACTTGAGGAGCAATCCCCAAAGGGAAGATTGATCTGAAGAGGTAAACTAAAGCTAAACTGAAATAAGACCCTGTGGCTTGTGTAGAGAGCATGTCACATCCTCAGTCTGTCCCTCCAGATCTGTTGTAGTTGAGCTGTCTGGATTGTTGATGCAGGCACAGCTGCCATACTCTTCTCGACTCATTCCTAATTTAAAGTTTGTCAAACCTTATAGGAAAGGGAGATGAAATCTGCAACTCATCTTGTATCATTGCTGTGACAACTTCAACTTGAAACCTAATTAAAAAACAGCCAAGGCTTTGGATAGTTTTTTCTACTATTATTCCTTCTTTTACTGTCTTCAATTTTAGGGCTTCTGTGGGGATAGGAGTAACATTGCAACTGCCCTTTCCCTGTCTCCTAGGTGGCTGATGATTCATGGACCACAGTAGGAGAGGATCAAAGCAGGATGATTGCTGCAGTTGGATGGGGTTAATGGGAGCTCTGTCCTGTGGCATCTTGGAAACACCTAGGAATGAAAACTCCTCAAATTGTCTTTGAGTTGCAGAGTACTTGATTGGCTCCAGGGCAGCCCTCTGTTCTTTGCATCTTGCAAAGGCAGCAAGACCTTGAGGCAGAATAACTATAGACAGAGGGATCTGGTGGCCACAGCTTGATCCAAAGCTTGTTCAATCAGGAGAACTTATGTTTTGCAGACAGGCATCTACCTTCAGGATACTAACCATAGATCTGCTAGAGCTAAGCAACAGGGAAAGCTGAAGGATAGCATGCATCTTGTGACCAGGCGATGCCAGCTTGCAAGGTCCTTAGTCTGTGTCTCCAGCTTGGAGTATGTTGCTTAAGCCCTCTACTCCAAAAACCCTGTGAGTCTTCCTCAAAAGCTTCCTGCTTGCTCCTGTCCACAGTGACAGTGATTCTTTTTCCCTAATCTGCAGAATAAACCATTTTAGAGGGGATGTTGCCCCCTCACCAGAAGGGCTTATGCCCTTGGTATGTGGTATGGTAAACCCTTGAATAAATAAAAGTGGGAGTTGGGACTTTGGTCTATCTGTATCACAGCCTTTTCTTTTAGCAGGGTCTTAAACCCTCAACACTGCTTTTCTCTTTTGTATGTGATCTAGTGGGTTTTGTGAGCTCTAGGACCACCAAGAGGACCAAGCTTCTGAGGAGGACCAGGGCTGTATATGGATGTGTGGTTGCCTCAGATTGGTCAGCCATTGTACCTGGGAATGATACATATGGCTTCTCCAGGTAGTAGTTCTGTCTTTCCTCTACAAGGTCTGCCTGTGAGATTTACCCAGGAGACTAGGTAGGAGAGAGAGAGAGGCTGCCTCCTTTTCTAACCTGTTCCCTGCTGTCAGGGCTACAGCAGGAGCTGCCTTGCTGTTTAATAGACTATATGTTGATACAGCAATTCAGGAGAAATGGAGACAGTCTGACTTGATGCTGTCTTTTATCCTGCACTGCTTAATGTATTGACATGTTGGGGGATGCCATGGTGAAAGGGCAGGAATTGTCACAAACTTGAAGAGGCTGAATGTCCTGCCCAACTGATGAGACCCGTGTGGAGCATCATTTCAAATGGTGTCTGTGCTTCTTTCTATTTGGCTAATTGTGAAAACAGTTTCATGTAACCTTACTCTTTTTCTTGCCAATCATATTGCCTTGCTCAAGGCCTTTTGTAGAAATTAGGTCTCTGCAGGAAATGGATAATGAGGTCTGTTTAACCTTTTGGCAGAGCAGAAGCTATGGAAACACATTGTTAAGGGGAGCGAGCTTTAGCTTAAAAGGAAGCTGGCTGCTAAATAGCAAGCCAAAACAGCCAATTAATATACATTGCAGAATGGGACAATATAATGACAGAAAGTGACTGGAGAGCAGGAACTCTCCTTTGCCAAGGCTTGGGGCACTATTGCTAAGTGCACTATCAATATTTTTACAGGCTGTTCAACAGTTAGTGTCAGATCAGTGCTCACTTCTTACTCATGTGAACTAATCATTGGAGAAACAGAGGCAGTGATCCTGTAAACAGTACTGAGGATTGTGCCAGTTGCTGTCCTGTGTACTGCTGTGAGAGCATCTTGACTTGTCCCACACTGCAGTGCTGCCAGCAGATGAGGGGGAAAAGTAACCCTAGGCCAGTTGGTGGGGTGGACGGTCACTCTGGTGTTTTTCGTGTGAAATGTAAGTGCACCACTAGTGATAAAAAGAGCTTTCTTCAGGGTGCAAGGCTGCCCAGTTCTGGATAAGACAGCATTCTGATTTTGCCTCCACACACCCCTCACCCCGATCTGCTTGCATTCATCATATGCACCGGAGGCTAGTGTTTTACATCGGTTACACATGCAGAGGGAGAACCAGGTGTTGTGCAAGCAGGGCAAGGCCATAGTTAAGCTGACATTTCTTCAGGTACTTAATCTGGTCATGGTCAGGCACTTGTACATAGGCAGAAGTGTCCACAGGACTGTGACTGCAGGAGGTGAAATGAAGGAGGAGTGTTCTTTGCATACCTGTGCTGTCCTGTACCTGTTTTGACCAGGTCCTACTTTCTCAGGACCCAGCTCAGCCTCTCCTGCCTCCTTTTGCAACTGTCCTATCACCTCCCTTCCCAAATATGGTGGACAAATTTGGTTGGCGTTACTGTTAAGGAGTAATTTAACTTAGATGAGATGATTCAGTATGAGAAAGCAGAGTTCATACTTCCAGCTTTGCTGGATCAGTGTACATGATAGGCACACGATGACAAACAATAACTTACTATGGCATCTGAACATTAGTATTTGTCTTTATACAGTTCATGAAGAAAGTAGCACAAATCTATAGCAATTCTTGTGAAAGTTAAGGTGTACTTTTTGTTATAAGCTCAAGTTCACAGTAATTTGTCATTATCCTCTAGAAATCTAGGGAATATAACTTTCACAAGCTGTATAGCAGTGAGAAATGAGACTTCTAATAGA
>VYZS01028819.1:339-14689 GCA_013400695.1 Neodrepanis coruscans | reverse complement strand
ATAAAATTGATTGGAAAAAAAAATAATCATATGCAATTCAAGCCAGGAAAAAAAATACTGTTTATTATTTGCATACTAATAAGCTGTCTTGGCATTAGCTCAGAAAAAGCTGTGAATCTTTCACATGAGGGGAGCTGTTTATATCCAGTTTTACAAGATCCATTAAGTGCTAGTGGTATTATATCTGGTATATGTTACAGATACAGCTCAGTGGATAAGATAGGCTTTCTCTCTACATTAATACATCAAATTGCACTTTCAATTTAACAGTACTACTGCACTGTCCTTTTCAAAGTTAACTACTGCCCTATGTATTTGTGTTGTATTATAAAAGAGGTATCAGGGCAATTTTAAAAGTAGTCAACTAACAATCTCATTGCTGGCTTACCAGTAGCAGTCCCACATTGAATGCAGATACAGAGAAGGGAGAAAGAGAGAAAACATCTTCTCATCTTTTTGCTGAGTAATTGCTGACACTTCAGGCTTTTACAACCTCAGGTTGCCCCTGGTGAGAAAATGGTGACCAAGAGCTTTGATGGCACCTCTGCAAAACACACAAACCCTTGTTCTCCTCCTCTCCTGGTGGTAGCATAACAGCAAGCATGTGGACATCCTCCCAGCTAAAATACTGACATACTCTGGTCTTCAAAGGGGAGAAAAAACTTCACCGTCAAATCCACATCAGCTGTAACTGTCACTCCAAGTCTATGTGGAGCACATTTCCTTATGGAGTTATCCAAGAAACCTGACCCTGCTGTATACCCCGGGTTGTGCCTCATGCACCAAGTTCTGAAATGCAGATAGTGCCCCGCAGATTTACGTCTCAGCTGGATACATGCATTACAGTGCTTGAGAAGTGGGCAGAGGGAAAGTGATAGTTTTCTGCAGTCTCACCTTCCCTCCATAGAGGTCTCCTCAAAAGGCCAAGCAGTTTTCCCCTGGTGCAAAGGACCCTTTGGAACAGGGCACCTGTGTGCAGTGACACAAGAGTTGTGTTGTCCCTGTGAGTGCCAGTGGATTTCACTCCATTATCCCATCAAAGAGAGAGCATATGGAAACCAAAATGAGGATAGATTCCTGGCTGAGAGTGAGCGGCTGCTGAGGCCACACAGGATGGGTGCTTAGGCTAATCAGGATACAGGGAATGTTTGGAATCACTGGCTCACCTTCCAGCTTTGCTGGCAGCAAGACAAAAACTTACTTGGAAGAGAGCTTCCCACATACAGGTGGTGATTAAAAATGGATGGAGGCAGCATAGTGTGGAAGTCTGGAGAATGGTCTGTATCTCATAGTAGATGGGGTGCCAGATCTTTCACATACCCCTACAGGAGGACTCCCAGAATGCTGTGAAATACACTGCACTGTGTTTTAGGGAGGACATGGTGATGGATGAGGAATGGAAATGGGATCGTCTTCTCCCTCTATAGCTGTGACAACCCTTCCTCACATGAACAATATAGCTTCTCTGGGTCTTATATTCTTCACTAGGAGAATTCATGTTTGTGTTTACTGACCATACATACATTGGTGTTTCAAGGTTTTCTGTAGTTTACATCTGCAGTGAAATGTGAAGAACTATGTGAGAGCAATTACTACACTAGGGTAATTACAGGTTTGTCTATTTATCCATCTGTGTCAGATTTTCCTGCACAGGAGTTCTCTCTTGTTGTTGTACTTGCTGTGTGTCTGCATGGCTGCCAGCACTTGCAGATAGTCTGAGAGTAAATGCTGCTATTCCACTCAAGAAAAAAAGTTTGTGGTATTTTTTTCAGCTCTGGTTTTCCACTATTTTATTGATTTCATTGTGATACAGCTGTTTTTCTCCATTAAATATACTTAATGAAGTGCATTGCAAGATAAAAAGGAAAAATATGCTAGCCGAGAAAGCAGGTCAGATTTTGTTATCATTGCTTGAGGTCTGGAACAAGCTAATGCTATTTAGGGAGACTTCTCCATTCAAGGGCTTGAACTCTGCTTCAGGCATCCTGGAGTTTTCAAGAGAGGCAAGAAGGCAACTTCTGCAGTATCATCTCTCACAAGCATGCAGGGCACAAAGTAAATGCAATTGTGCACAAGATGGCAATGTTCTCCACGAAAAGGGCCTTTCCTTCCTTCCTTGCTACAGTGTGTCTGTGTACTTTTGGTCATAATGCTGGCTTCAGTGAAATATCAATGGCAGCACTTGAGATGTTCAATTCTGCTGTGTATGGGATTGAAGTCTCTGTGAATTCACAGAGTGAGATCTGCACACAATCTATATGTTCAAATGTGTCTCATTGCAGGTACGTGTAAACTTGTCCCACAGGTTTCTAACAGCTTCAGTGAATGCATCAGACAGCAGCTTGTTTTTTCTGCATTCTTACCTGAATACTATTGAACACAAACTTTGTGCCTATAGTATTAACTTTGCAAGACTGGTTTTTTGGGAAGAATAAATCTGCACCATTTTAGTCACAATAACTGACTGTACACGCTTCTGATTCACCCATCACCACAGCTCCAGACATCTTGTCTGCATAAATATCACATCTACATCAATCTTCATAGAGAACTTGGATCCACATCCAGAAGACGGAGAAATAGGCTTAGACTGTCTGTAGCAAGGCAGTCCCATCCTAGTGCATGAGATATATGAATGTCTTCACAGGTCTGAAATGTGTCAGTTCCTTATTCCTGTTCCTGTCTGAGGTAAGATCATTTCCGTGTCTTTCTCTAGGATTGTCTACATCTCTCTGGAGAAACACCTGCATAAATAAATGACTTTCACTGGGTTACATGGGTTACACATTAAAACTCACTTGATTTAGAGAGTAGAGAGCACTGTAGACTAGGAGTGGACACCTCTAGACTGAGAAAACTGTCTTGAGTGAAGAATCTAAGGGTTAATATCTGTCAGAGATATTAAAAAAGACTCAGAAACTTAAAAAAAAAAAACAAGAAATGTTTGTATTGGATACTGTTTTGTTTGAAAGAATATTGATAAACAACAATTCAAACCGAATATGTAAATATGCGTGAATTCCTTCACAGATCTTTGATTTTCTGATCAGTGTGCGTGGCTACAACCCCAGTGGAGAGACAGCCTCGGTAGAGGCATGAGAACCTCTTTCCAGTCCCTCTGGACATCTCCCCCCTGGCAGGCATTACTGCAGATCAGCAGCACTCAGTCTCCTTGTAGCTGAGCCACATGTAATGATATTGCCATAAAGTTGCCACCGCTGCCTATTCCTCTGCAGCTCTGCTCCCTTGAGATGTTGTGCAGAGGCACCAGAAAGGGCTTTGCAGGAAAGCAGCAGAACATGCCACCTCCTTTAGTGAAAACTAATTTCTAAACTTGGTGAGGGCACATCAAGGCACAGTCCTGTGTGTTGCTCAGTAACTGACATTCAAACATCCCCCACCTGCATGAAGAGTAGTGCATAATCATTTGAGGACCTTTTCCATGTCTATCACTTTTGTGCAGACCAGGAAGGATTTTAGTCCTCATGTTGTCTTTCTTATGGGGCTCTTGTCGCAGATCTCTGCTACAGGTTGTAATCCAGTTTATCTTCATGGGTTCGCCTTCCTCTGTTCTTCCCGAAGACACATTTGTGCATAACAACATTGCTTTAAAACTTTGCTTAAAAAGAAAGAAAATACCCGTGTTGACACCTGTTTTTCCTGGCCAATAACCCCTCATTAGGTATGATGATGAGGGAAGCAATAAAACATGGACAGTTTGCAAGTCACAGCTGGACTCTGGATGAACACACTAAGAAGTGGCCCAAGAACCAACCTAGAATGCTGGAGCACATAGCATTATTAACCCTATTAATAATGAGAGTTATAGGATGGATTTATAATCTCTCATTATAGTTGAGGAAGATATGTGGTCGTTCACGTCTTAGCATCTAATGCTGTGCTTTGCAAAGCTGTAGTATTCTGTGAGATTTCAGGATTCTGTGTCTTGGTTGATTGTTTATTGCTTGGAATGTGGATAGTCGCTTAGAAGAGAACAGAAAAAAAAAAAAATTACCAAACAGTAAGTGAAGTTCCTTGAGATGAACTGACCACTGGGCAGTTTGCCCTCTCTTTCAGAGCCCTGCCTAGGTGAGATTCTGCAGTTTAGGTTTCTAAACTTAGTTTTCTAATCTGCAGTAGGCACAATCCATAGTTTATGCTGTTTACATGGAGCAGAAGGGCTCTCCAAGGACTCATTAAAAGCATGGGTGTGCACAGGGGCCAGGAAATTTCTGGGTTCATGTACATGCAGTACTACACAAGCCTACTGCCTGTGCCTGTGGGCAGAGCACCCAATACGTCTCTATTCTTGTACATGACTGACATTCTGTTATTAGAACCTCCATAGAGCTTTTCAAACCTTAAATAACCCAGCCTCATAATCACTCTGGGAGGTAATTAAGCTGCCTGGTTATCAACAGTAGAACTGAAATTTAAAGTTGGGATCTAGATTTTGGATGAGATATCCTCTTTGTTTTATGTAGGTCAGGTCACAAAACATTAATACAAATGGTATGGAGCAGGATTTCTGCTTCTGTCATGGTTCAACATCAATACTCAATTTAGTTGTTCAGGACACTCCAATATCCCAGCCCTGTTCTCAGAACATCTTCCTGTAAGGCAGAATCCTGACGTATCTTGTTAGAAAAATGAACAGAAGAGGATGTTTTAAAAAAATCTGAACTGTAGCTAGATTACGGCAATTTGGAGAACATCACAGACATGTTTCTGTGTCTCAGCGCAATGCTAGTGTCTGTCTTTTTATCAGGTTTTAGCATATTCTGTGACGGATTGAACTTTTTTTTTTTTTTTTTTACCATGGCAACCTCACTATGGTGATTTCAGGGTTAGAGAGCTTTATATTTATCTTGACCGGCATGAAGAAGTCTGAGCCTCATTAACTGAGGCAGGTGGATGGATAGCATATGGAACACACCGCAAAAGAGACGGTGCTTCCCTTCCCAGGGCAACCTGGGTCATTTGTATTATCTACACGAGTTGCGAGTTTCCTTTTGGAAATACTGAGTTGCTAACTCTTCTGTCTGTCCCAAGGGAAGACAATCCAGACAGATGGCTTCAGAGAAACCTTGCATCTTTTTAAGGGAAGATATCCTCCTGGAACAATAATTAATGCTGGTGGGATTTTTAATTTTTTTTTTTTTGAGAAGCTTGGAAAGAATTCAGTATCACCAGAGGGCATTAACACAGAGCCTAGCAGAGGACAGAAAAAGATAAAGAGGAGAGAAAACAGCTAGCACAAAGCAGTGATCCTATTAAAATGACATTGAAGAATTCTATTAGTGCTCTTTGCCCCCTTGCCTGCTGCCTTCGAAGATCCAAGGCGAAACAGAAGTGCTTGTCAGTTAGGCAAAGCCTACTAATAATCTCTGCAAAAAGGTGACATTCACATACTGCAGAGGGACACAAGGGGCTCCAGGCTGACCACATCAGGAGGCCACTGGCAGGAAAGCTGCATCTTGCTGTTGGTGCCAACATCCCAGGCTCACCAGCCAGAGGCTCAGTAGCTCTGCCTGTGTGACCAGGGCTGAGCAGCAGCAATACCACGGCAGTTTTGTCTCCGCAGGAAAGGAGGCTGGTGTTACGCAGGCTTTATAGAGGTCCCTGGAGCACTGGGCTAGTGGGGTGAACTTTGTCTTCACTATACCCCAGATGAAACACCTTCCTATGCCTGCTATCCAAGGCTCTCCTATAAAGCCTCATCCATATTTAAGTATCATTGTTTGAGCTTTGGATATGCTTACCTTTATTGTTGATAAGAATCATTAGAAGCACACAAGTATAGAGGAAGAAAAGCCAGATCCTAACAATTACCTTGGTTGTGCTGTGTAGCTTTATATTACGTACTGTATCCCAGGGTTCTCCAAAACAGTGGTGACTTTGGGAGCCATGAAAACTGAGACTAAAGATTGCTCTCTACCCAAGATCACCGTGAAAATGCAAGACCTCATTCCTTATTAGCAGTTAAACCTTCTTATTTTAGCTTCCTGAACTTGTTCTGCCAGTACATTTCACCAAATTTATGCATGAGTATCTAGTGCACCATGCACAGGATTAAGAATGTATTCTTTTCTTAGACACATTCAAAGTAAGTTTTGATTTCTTTTAATTTCTTTATCTTCCAGGTTTTTGTTAGTAAGAAAGTCTACTTGAATCAGGATCAAAGGGATAGTTTGTTGCTCTTTTTAAAAAAATTAGATTCTCTGGAAATTACTAAATGTAGCACAGAAAACTCATACACCATTTTGTCTGTTTTACTTAGCAGAGATAATGTCTCAGCTGGAGTACTTCGTGTAGCATCGGGAACTACATCCCAGAGAGATACAGACCAACTGGAATGCATCCAGAAGTGAGCTGCAGAAAGGATCAGAGAGCTTGAAATCATGACCTACCAGAAAGAATTACTCCATTGGTGTTTCTTTTCTTAAAGGAAAGAAGATTAAGGATGGGGGAAGGGAAAATGCTAATATTCCTCAAATATGCAAAAGACTGCTGCTGAGAGAAGAGGAAAAATTTCTTCTCCCTTGTGAAAAGCAAAAGAAATAATGGGTTCACACTGTAGCAAGAATAACTGAAGCATTATGAAAAAGATTTCCAACAGGATAGAAAATGAAGCACTGGACAGGATTGTCTGAAGATACATGTTACAGACCACGTTCGGAGTCTTTAAAACCAAATTAAGCAACTGTTCCTCTTGGGCAAAGGAAAGGAAAAAATGATCTTGGGAGTTAAAGAATTATTATTATAACGTTTTAGAGGAAAGTAATTCACCTGGAAATTCAGCTACTGGTAAAGTGGCAAGTTGAAAAAGAAAGTAATAAAGTTTTTATTAATGCTTTATAGCCTCCTAAGATTTACTAGGCATATCAGTATTAAAACATTAAAGGGTAACACAAATACAACAGAATGTAAAGGGAAGATGTTTGTAGGTTTCAGTACTGGACTTTACTTGGCAGCTCTGAGCCACTGACTTACCCAGGGGCACTTGAAGCAGTTATTATTCTCTGGAAAGTTCACCTTTTTCCAGATCATCCAAGTGAGGAAGGCATGTTTCCCCACTGCTTTCTTCAGAGAGCCTAGCACTGCCAAAGGTGGTTTAGAGCATATTATTGGGGCAATTCAGAAAGGAGAGTTATACCTGCTCTAAATGGTGGCTGAGCGCTGAACTGGAATGTAAGGGGATGGAAATGGGAAGTTCCATGCCAAGTTAGCCCCTGCAGCCAAAAACACACTGGCAAGTGTTCTCTCCTGCTTCTCTGCTGCGACCTCTCAATCACCCTTGGTACAGCCCTTGTAATGCTTTGCCAAATAGGATTACACTCCAGCAGAGGAAGAATTTACACATTCCATAGGACTTGATGACATAGCAGTTGATAAGGACATGCCACTGTATTAAGTGGGAAAAATCCATATCTATTAGGGTCTGGCTGGGTGAGAAAAGTTACATCCCCCTGTTTGATTGGCTTCAAGCCCAAGTAATCTTTGTTTGTGTGCAGGGAGAGTCTTCGTGTAAGCCTTGTGCTTGTTAGAATTTAATTGCTTGCTGATCGTTCTGCTGGCAAACTGGTGCAAATAGAGATGATCTCTCATTAATGCAGAAGCTTACATGAGGCCAGCTCCATGGAATAATTGCAGTCATGTCTAAATACTCTCTGGTTCAAGTTTTCTTAAATCAGGCTGCCATTTTATTAACATATCTGAAAAGAAAAACAATCAGCAATAAGTCTTTGTGGTAGCTGTTTCCTCACCTTCTAGATACTTTTAAAAGTAGATCGTGTGGGTTTGTCTTAGAGGGTATTTGTGGCCTGGAATTGCATAGAAATGCATTTTAAGACACATCACCAGTTGAGAGGTCAACAGGCCAACAACCACTATTAATTGTCTTGCAGGTAGACAGGAGCTGAAATGCTACCATTCAGCCTTGCTTGGATGGACAGTGTAGCACAGCTGTAAACAACTGTAAAGAGCTGTCAGAGAAGGAGAAAGCTACACCTACCTTTTGTTTTTTTATTCTTCTGTGGAGAAAAAGATAAAAAGCAAAGGAAAAATTCATTTTTTCAGCAGGAACCTACATGTGGATTTCCTCTTCCTCTTCTGAAGCTGCAGACATCAGTCTTGCATAAGATGCGAGCTGCATTTTGAGATACCTTGTGATTATAAACTCTCCTCAGCAAAATTACTGAGGGTCAAAGAACCTGGGGACTTGTGGGATGATGTGATTGGCAGGACAATTAGATCCAGGTTGTGTTCTTTCATTTCTGCTGGAAACTTGGTGTAATTACAGCACCTGCCTCTGGCCTCTGTGATGCTGGAGGTTGGATGAGGTGATCAGAATACTCTCCCTGGCCATAAAAATCTATTAACCTTGCTTTGCACCGCACGTGGTTCAGGCATACAAAAATTCAATATCTGTCTGCCATCTGAAAGCTCTCTTGTCAATGAAGGAGAAATAGAAGTACTGAGGTGAGCAGGGTTTCTCTCCAGTTTTTCCATTGAAAATGCTGGATACCAGCTCCCAGATGAGGGAAGTGGAGCTGGGTTTTGGAGGCTCTATGACAGGGCTTGGGAGGAGCAGGCTTCTCAGCTGGGGTGCACTATAGAGCTGCTTGGCAAGTGACAGACAACCAAGGGAGATGTGGGCCATAGGGATCCCCATGCCTACTGAAGGTGCTGCTTTTGTTATTTAAACGGGATGGAAAAGGAAAATCTGGTGGTGACTTGCTACCCTTTCTTATAAAAGGAAGGCTCTTGAGTACAGGAAAATAGGCTGCCCCAGAAATGAGCTAGAAAATCATGATACTCCAGAGACTGCAATTTTTATTTTTGTACATATAGGGCAGAAGGATTTTTTTTTTTTTTTGAGTGAGGATCCTACTTATTTGGAGAAGGGTTAGTGAGAGTTTCCAGTTAATTTAGTCATCTACCTTCCTAAATGGGAGATTCATCTGCCTCAAGTTAGGTATCTAAAGGTGGAAGTGTTCAAGCCTGAGTCAGCCAGACTTTTATTCCCTTTGTAATTGGTAGGAAAAACAGGAGAGATGAAGGCAGGTCAGACTGCTCATCCTCCAGAAATGCCCATTTCACTGCGACATCTATAAAAGGGGTCCCGGGCTTCAACTTCAGGCTTCAACACCTAACTTACAGGAATTAAAAGTTAGGTAAGATACCCAGCAGCCATCAGAGTAAAACTGCCACACTTTTCACGGATGATATTATTGTCATTAGAGAAAAAAAAGTGCCACCTATTAATTAATCTTTAGCTTAATTATCTCCAAGTTATAAAGTCAGACACTTCCAACTGGAGGCCAAATCAAGCCTGTGGGCTGATTCCGTCTGGTTTAGTTATGCTTCTGCTGTGACTGCATGGTGGGATGGAAGGCAACGGGGCTCAGCTCTTAGCACCCTGAGTGAAGTCCAGCAGTTCCTCATGTTTTCTACCATGCTTAAGTGCAGCCAAACCCTCAGCTCAGAGAGGTGCTGTGTCCACATGGCTCAAGAGATGAGTCTTCAAATGGGCACCTGGGCTGCAGGAACACAAAACAAAGCTTCAGCCACCCTGTGAATCAAATCATTCTTCTTGTCCAGAAAGAGACTTATGAAAGTAAACATCTTGAAGCTTGTATGGCACAGCCCTGCTTTTGAAAGTCCAGATGAAGCGTGTGGATGTGCGGCCTGTGCTGAGAGGTAGCAGTTTGGGTTCTTGCAATTTCCTTTGGAGGAATTTTCTCAAAGAAGACAGGACTCTATGTTTTCTGACATTTGCTTTAACTAAATGGCATTGTGAGGACTTTTACAGAATATCAATTAGACTTACAAGTTATCGAGTGAGAGCTATGTACCTTGTGTTTGCTGAGGTCACTTCACAGTAGGAAAAAAATCACAGCTATTCACAAAAAGCCTATCCCAGAGCTGCAAATTTGATTTCTCCACTTTAGCCAGATGAGGGTTGTTAGCAGAAGTAGCATCTTTCCTTACATCCACTGGTCCAGTTAGAAAAGAGTAGACTAGCTTTTGGGCTGTGATCAAGGTTTGAAACAAAACCTGGCAACCAGAAGAAGGGCTTCTGCTCTCAGGAGCTCGTCTGGGCTTTATTTTTTTGTTTTCCCAACTACATCAGCCGTTCTCGGAGAAATCTTTCTCTAGTATTTCTTTCATGATAAAACTGTAGAGCAAAGTGTACTCTGTGTGCTGAAGCTCCTTTCTTCCATGGCTACCACACAGCAAGCATACCTGCCTGGTGGGAATGGGTACTCATAGCACAAAGCAGGAGGACAAGAGATACCCTGGGAAAGGGCCAGGACTCACTGAGAGACAGACACCACCACTTTGAGCTGCAGAAAAGACAGACTGTCTTCTATGACTATTTTCTGAATGACCCAGTGAAAACATGCATGAGGAAGAGCAAGTTGTAGTGTTATAGCACACCCTTCCAGTAGTGTGAAGCATGAAAAACTTACTTTTCATATGGCAGTAATATACAGTGTTTAACAAAATTATATAAACTGAAGCCAAGGTAAATAGGAACTATTTTCACTCATGTTACCTCTAATTTAGGAGACAAGTTTTTTTGCTGTTTCTCTGTGGTAAGAAACAAAGGGAATATCTCTAGTAGTGATACAGCCACACAGAACAGAATTTAGCCACCTAGACAGCTTTAATCAGAACATCTTTCGCTGCTTGAAAGGGGACTTTATCCAAGTAACAGCTTTTAAATTGACTGCCCTAGTGTTTCTGGGATAAGATCTCCATCATTGCTCAGCATTTGTCTCCATCTGTCACATTAACCTTCCTCTGATTTGTCTTTTTTAAATGCCAGTTCACCAGGATCGGAGGCAGCCACAACATGGCAAGAAGGGTCTTGAGGTACTGCAACTCTTTCCTCATTACCTGATTCGGCACACATGTATCAGGCAACATTTATGTGGCAGCGGAGACTGATGCCCTGTGAGTCCCCCTATTAGTCTGTCTCTTGAACAGAAGAACAGTGAAAAATGTCGCTCTTCTTAATGGGTATAGTCCTCTCATAGATGGCTTAAGTCCCAGTCCTGTAAATTCTCACCAGTCTGTATCATCACTCTTTCTAGCATTTCTATTGTTCTACACTATAACTGTGTACCCAATGTCAGTGCTGCAAACAAAAGAGGGTTAGTTACCAATGCCTGGTCCTAAAGCCAAGTGGCTTATTGAGTACAGCTTCTATATAAGTATATAGTTCCCACACTGAAAGTCTACTTACCTTCAGTTCATACAGGGACATGGTAGACGCTATCTTTTCTAAAGCAGTTTTCAATACTAGGAAGAATTCATCATCAATTAATGGTAGCCTTGTCTCAAAACAATATTTGGAAGGTACATACAGGCAGGTGCATGTGCATGCACACACCACCTTGTTCATGACCTGGTCTTTCTTAAGTTCTCTGGACACTACATATAAAATGGAATCCTTATTTCTTTAAATAACTCATTTCTTCCTCTTTCAATGAACTTACTCATGCTCTTTGAACTTCAAGGTAGAAAAATCAAAGGCAGTCACTGTGTCTCTTAGGAGTTCTTGACCTACTTTGTACTGATCAGTTCTCATCTCCTACACAAATGTGGAAACTGTGTCAGAAGGATTTACACAATAAACTGTCAAGAATGTTTCTTTTTAACTTTATGCATTTCAAGGGAGGGAACCTGAATGGAATATGCACAAACTTTAGGTAAAATTGTAGGAAAATATCTATGCCAATAGATAATGTAAAAGATACCTCTGTGGGCTCAAGAAGCTACTTGAACGAGTTGTCTAGTATAATTCAGAAAAGTGTCTCTGAATTCTTTTATGTTGGCAGTAAAATCAAAACTATTTCAGAGTGATTATGTTGGGAGAAAAAGGGGAGATTTGGAAACTTGAGGGAGGGGATTAAAGCTAAATCTTTTCACACTTGAAGGTAAAGATCCACTAATCACTCATTGATCAGTGGCATGAGATAAAGGCTGATAATAAAAAGTAATGATGCATTATGAACATAAAACTCCGTATTTCTAATATTTTGGCAAATAATCAGAAATACGGTTATGTACTGATTAGACCACCCAACCCTCTACTGTCAAATGCCCATTAATTAAATCAGCAGTCCAGGATATCGATATGCAGAGATGTGGACAAATTAGCTTTCATTGTGAGATAGCCTTTGAATTCTCCTAAAACAAATAAGGAAAACTAGTTACTTTCACAACCTTGCTCTGTCCCCTCTCCTCGTCCTCTCCCTGAGACTTCCTTACCAATGAGGATTTCTTCCCCAGGTAGGCTTTAAGGATCATATCTGGGAATATAGCATAATAAGAAATTACAATCTTACAGCTTTGGCATGTTGAATAAACAACCTGCTGAAGAAGTGGCACCTTGCAAGAACCAGAAAGAGTTTCACACACTGTCCTTCAGGGCTTTGCTCAGTGTCATTAAGGGTCAGCCTCATGTTGTCACTGTTCAGTCAGACACAAGTTGGCCACATCAAGTGGTGCCAGTCACTCCCATAAGGCTTGTACACTTCTATGCTAAAATGTACAACAAATGTTGTCCATTTGTTGCTTGGAATTGCCTTTGTTTCTGGCAGCAAACACTTCTCTACATGGATAGTAGTGCAAGTGTATTGAATACTGCCATTAAAACACCACCAGCTTCTTTTGGACACAAAGGTTTTAGGTTTTGACATGTTCATTAACAGGTTCAGTATTTTTGTGTGCCTGTATGTTTATGACCACATATGTGTGGTATTCATATATGCACATGCATATGTGATTTTTCACAAGCCTTTACTGTGGAAACTGGGCACTTTTATCTCTGTATCTCAATTAACCACTTTGTGGAGACAAAAGCAAGGCAAACACGTCATTATTGTAATACCCCCAGTTCAAAGGCAGAGTTCTTCTTAAACTATGTGGGGAAAAGTCTGCCTGCAAGAGAAAAATTGATTTAAAGGGTGTTGGATCTGTCAGTGACAATCAACTTAAAGCTGCAGTGGCAACAGCATTGTCAGACAGTAAGTGGCACCAAACACAATGCTGGTCTCACGTTGCTTCTTTAAATGAAGAGTAGCTTGTCCTGAGCATGGGTGGATTTAGTTGAGCCATGCAACTGTGCCACATGGCCAATTGTCAGTGGGATTCTCTGAATGGCTTGGTTTAGCACCCCTGTACAGCAGTAGTCCCATGAGAGCACCTGGATTTGCTTTGCCCAAAGCTTCTAGCACCCTTGCTCCAGGCTACACCCTCATGCCCTCAGCCCGCCACCACTTGTTCCCATAGCTGCTGCTGGGGCTTGATTTGGATCTTGCTCCTTTCTGCAATCTTTTCCTCCAATTTAGACATGATATGCAGAGAGGAGAGGGTCTATGCCATGTTTCCTGAGGCTGTTTGTCATGAACTCCTTCAGACTGGTGCAGCTGTACCCCATGCTAGGAAAGGAGGTGTGTTACCCAGGCTGACCTTCCTCCCAGCTGGTGTGATGCCTCTTCTGCCCTGCCTGCAGTGTGCTCTGCTGCCTCCTGGAAAGACCATGAGCTGCTTCTCTGGAAGAAAAAATGATGTGATAGACAAGTTCCATTTAAAGCTTGTTTATGGGAATGCTTCTCATCATCTTGATGTTCTAAATACAGACAGACATATTCCCATGCATGCAGATGAATGCACCACACCTGTGTATTGCTCTGAGCACAGCTATTAAAATGAGGAGAGTATGGTAGATACTCACTGCCATACATTAAACCGACAGCCTGTTGGAGCTCTCTCCTCTCCATTTTGTGCATGTACCAGCAGTAACCAGGTAACATTCCGGGGCTATTATCCTCAGTGTTGCACTCCATTAAATGGGTGGATGGTGGCTTACATTTCATAATCTATAGTGACATACTGGAAATGAAAGTGACAAAAATTATAGATTTGGGTCAAAATATGAAAGAAAAGGCATGGAGGAGAGAAGCTCAGGGGCTTGTTCTTGCAAAATGCCAAGGCACGCTGTGATGTGAAGGCTCACGTATCAGATACAAAGGGTTATATTGAATGGAGTTACATTAGGCTGTCCACTGATCACTAGTGGGGTTCCAGAGGGCTCCATATTAGGCCCAGTGCTCTTCAACACCTTCGTACATTACTTGGATGCAGGAATTAAAGGGATACTAAATTGGGAGGAGCTATTCAGTCCCTCAAAGGCAGAGAGGCCCTGCAGAGAGACCTGGATAAATTAGAAGACTGGGCAGTCACCAACTGTGTGAATTTTAATGAAGACAAATGCTGGATTCTGCACCTTGGATGGGGCAACCCTGGATGTACATAGAAACTGCAGAATGAGAGG
>VYZS01028815.1:8548-22060 GCA_013400695.1 Neodrepanis coruscans | reverse complement strand
TAACCACAAACTTAATTTTTCTTTCTCTAAAAATGTTAGTTCTTCAGCACCTCATTTCCTAATTATATGAGAATGTACTTTCTCAGTACTGTCCTGCAAGAATTGCTGCTTCAAAACTTACTTATATATATATATATTTTGTAATGAATTTTCTCCTTACATTTTTCATTAGGATAACTAAAATACTTAGAGTGCCCTTAAATATGGACTGGTTCATAACTCATTTCCTTTTTTCCTTGCTCTGTCACCCAAAGTCTAAATCCTATAGCTCCAAGTTTTTTGTCACCTCAGGCCTTATCTGCAAAACAAGTTAAATTTGAAATAATCTATGGTGAAAATCGGAAAGAGAACCTCACTGAATAAGGGCAGAACACTGAACAGGACCATCTTGTTCACATCCATTTGCTAAGATTTTCTGGACAAATTATGTGCAAAGGCTTCAGAGTAGACATTTTCCTATTTTAACAGAAAAAAATTTGTTCAAGCAGAAACAAGGTGAGAAAACAAACTAATCCTAAAGAGTTCATCTAGAGTATTTAATAAAAAATAGTTATAACCAATTTCAAATATAAAAAAATACTTATTATGAAATACACACGATGAACATAAATGTTTTAGAAAGGATTGTGATATTTCCAATTTGCTCAAAGACATCGTTTGGAACTAGCATAATTTATCATCAGTATTCACAAATTACCTCCATTGTGGTTTACTTCTATTCACATTCTCTTTTCCTCACAATGAAAGAATCATCAGCATGTTATTTTTCATACAAAATTTTTATAATGAAAAGCAAGTTTTAGAGGCTTTTTAAAATTCTTCCTACATATAATAGAAACACCACCTAAAGCATCAAATAGATTAAAGTAGTCTTAATTAGTTATGAATTCAGTTAACTGTTAGCTTTCAGCCTAATAAAGTGTTTAAATAACAAATTCTTAGATATCAAACAATGCAAATCTCTCTCTGCAACACATTATTGGCAAAATTTGGACAGTAAAAGACTGAAATATACTATGTGCTCAGTTTTCTAGTAGAAAGGAGAACATTGGCTACGGTGTTGTCTATTCATACTCACATGTACTCAAGCACAAAAGTAAATGAAGTGCACAAATTGAGACGTTTACAGATAAACTGAACCACAGATTGGAGAAGGAATGCATCTTAAATTAGTTATATGCAGTATTATTAACAGAGAGAGAGAAGAAACTTTTTGTCTATCATGAAGTACTTTCACTCCTAAATATTCCTATGGGAGTACCAAACATATTCACTCATTTTGCCACATTCCAAAGGTTTCCTAAAAAAAGATAGCACTGATATTAATCCATCTACAGTACTGCAATGCATTCATCATCACATATATTCCTAATTGTATTGCTTTTTCATCTGCATCTCCTAATTCTCATCCTTTTGCTCTCTTTCCCATTTCTCCCCACAAAATCTCCTCTGGCATTTTACATAGAACACTGAAAATATGTGACCTAATGAAGAAGCTGTTCTCTAGTAGTTAATTTGCTTTGCATTGGAATTTCACTTGAAAATACAGGTTTAAAACACAATTCAAAAAGCATGCAAAGGAACTTCCATTTTCTCTTGCTAGAGAATGTCACTGAAGCTGCACAAAGCATTTAAAACATATCAACATTTAACTAGAAATAACTGACACGCCTGAATCCAGTGTGCATTTTTAAAAAAATTTGGATGCACTGGTTTCCTACTTATGCTCTTGGATATTTGTGAAATTACTTCTCAACATGAACTTAAAATTCAAAGCTCTATAAAATAATAATAAAACCTGGCTGAAATTCATAGGAAATTTTGGAATAACTTTGTGAAGAAAAAAAACACACATTACTGGCAAGCTCATACAATACAAAGCTACCTGCAATGATAGATAAATTATTATAAATGCAGTTCTATGTAAGATCACTGAGAGCACAGCACTGGATTTAGTAGCAGATATTTTTTAAGAATTCTTCGCTGAACTTCTTTCTAAATCAGTTATTGTTGCTGGGTATTCTGGGTACATCTTTATATTTTGATTTGGTCTGTCGGATTATGACACTTTCAGTGAAGTCCTAGGCTCTTTAAGTACCACCCATTATCTGTTATTTGCTTTGGCTTTCATCACCCTGTCATTGTTTTATCAACTTTCGTCACCCTGTCGTTGTTCACTACAATCAGTCCTTTTAGCTGGTCTTAGATTACACATCACTTTTGGGCAGGAAACACATGTGTCTGAATATTCATTTTAATAACTCCTCTGAGCACCTGTTTCCAATTATGTTTTTTGAATGTTCCTGGAAGTGTTTTTTAAAATGTCACACATAAGCAGCACATGTGTTGTCCACTACTTAGGATATGTTTTTCTACTGAATCACACTTAAAAAGTCAAAAAAACAATGGACAACAGCATGCATATCATATGGAAAGAAAAAAATAACAAAACAACCATCTCCCACAGTATACCTGAGGCTGAAAATGTCTGAAACAAACAGTAACCTTGACATGGCCATTGTGGTTTAAATCTTTATGCTGATTTTTTTCCCTTCCACCATGAGGTTTGGGGAAGTGCAGGAGACAGTGTCCCTTCCCCGCCCTGGTCAGAGCTGCCGCTCTCGACATTGTGTCTGAACATGTGAACTTTTCATGTTCCTGTCTTACACATGACAACAGGTATAGTGTAATCAGTATGCAAATACTTATGACAGATCATACCATACTTAAAACAGCAGCTAACAAAAACAATCATTTGGTGAAAAAATGGTAAGTCCTTCAAAGGTCTGAGAAGCAGTGGTTACTTTGTGCTGATAGTGGGGTATAATGGGATGACAGAGAAAATCTCAAATAAATCACATTTCAGAACAAGATCTAGCAACCAGGGTATGAAAATTGTACTCAGAGTTCTCCTAAGGCCAAAGCATGGAATTGGGAGATTATTAGGGATCTATTAATAATTTTTTGTAAAGAACTATTTCTCTCAAAATCTTGGGGGAAAACATCTGGAAAACAGTCTGTATTATTCTAATATTACATTCCTCAACTTTCATATAGGACTAATTTATGGCAAACTTAGAGCAAAAAATACAGCAATTGATAGCAACAGGACCTCACAGTTTTTCAGAGGAGTTGAATCGTATGAAAATTCCTCTTTCTCCAGACATTTGCAAGTACTTCAGAAGTTGTTTCAAAGCAATATTAATAGTCCTCTGAATAATTGCTGCTGGAGGGAGACTGAAAATGGACCTTCCTGGGAACAAAACTGTAAATGATATTTCATTCTCTCTGAATAAGCGAAAGTCATCAGATATTAAAAATATACTTCCCAAGAAAGCTGACTTGCACAGAAATAGAAATACTCATTCAAAATGTGTTTCTGGGCTACATTTTTAACTCCTCTTTAGAGGAATTATTATGGAAATCACTTTGCTGAAAAGCCCAAAGGAGAAAGTAAAGTACAAAACTATGTGTTTAAATGAAAATGGGTTTAAAAATGAAATACTGCAATTGTTGTCATTCAACACTTTGGCAACATAATAATATTTTATAAAGGTTTTTCAGATCATCTAGAAAAGGAATAACCTATCTCTGATTCGTAAGGCAGTTGTTAGCTCTTAAAAGTTCAGATGCAAGTATTTTATGGTCCTTTCCTCTCTTATTCTGGCAGCAAGAAACAATATAATTATACCTGGCTTTAAGATCTGATCAGTGTGTAACCTCTGTCTTTCCTTTAAATAATAAGTTTACTACAACACAAATATCCATGTTCTGCTGCAATAAATCTAAATCTATTCAAACAGATAAGACAGCAAAAGAAAACAGAACTTGCATGTTAAGAATGAACTCCATGCTCTGGCATTTACTCACTTTGTAGTGTGGTATTAAAACAAACTCAAGCCGTGTAATATGCTTTACTGCCATAGTTTACCACATGGTTAAACAACCATCATATACATCATATAAAACATCAGTATTTCACATGTCTTGGTTTTCTGCAACTCCATTAAAGATGTAAATTTACATAGTGACAACTGGTTCAAGTCCTTTTCACGTGAAACATCTTGGTAGTAATATCTCTAGAACACAATGGTTCACAAAGCTCAAGATGTAACATAAAACGGTGAGGAAAATGATAGCCAAAAGACTTCCAAAACAATGAGCAAGTATATTTACTCAAAGAAATAAAAGGAATAACATGTCTTTACTTGGAAATTTTGATACAGGGTTACAGGAGAACAAGCCTCTGAGGCTATGACTTACATATCCTGAGACTATTCTCTGGCATAGAGAACACCAGCATATAAAAGCTTGTGTTGCTGCTATTAACTCTTTTGCTCTCTAAAACAATCAGGTCATGTGAACTGCTTACTGTGGATGATTTCTGGTCTGCTCTGACTACTGGACTGTGCCCAGCAGCTGCTTGGAAAAGTCTCATTTTGTCTGGGCCAAAACCACACAAGGAACAAATCTAACAATTTAACAATGCAGACAATTCAGTTCCAGTGGATGTAAAAATTCCGTGGAGCTGTTTTATTCAGGATAAACATAGCCTGTGTTGTCACTAAAGATTTTCTGTTGATACTCAAGCTATGTGGAAGGTATTTCAATGACATGTTTATGAATGACAGTATAAAGCCTTAATATAAAAGACATTGAACAGATTTCACTTATGCATCAATAGCTCTTTACAATCAGGAAAAGACACTTGCAACCTCTACCAACCTGCACAAAATAAACTTTTCCAGGTTTGTTAAATTACAGTGAAAAAAAATGATATATTAACTAATTTATTATACTGATTATATAATTGAAATAATCAACTTTAATTTAGACATATATATTTAAATAAACAGTTTTTGAATTCAAGACATTCTAAGCCATGTGTTTTTAGAAACAAAAAAACAACAAAAAAAGCCTTCTAATTTCAGAGGCAATTACTTAAGGTACAAAGTGACACACTGACAGCAATGTTACCAAACCTAGGAAGTATACTAACATCTCTGTGTTTCCAGACGAGTCTGTAGGCTTGTCAGACATGTCCAAAGTAAAATATAATATGTACAAATTTTATTAGATTATTAAAAAAACTCCTAGGCTTTTATTTCTGAGAGAATTTATACACCAAATAAAAAGCATCACTAGATTTCCATCAAATCTGAAACCTTTTTTTTTATTTATAAGGAAACTTCCAAGTTGATGAAAAAACTGAGGACATGAATCTGATTAAATAAAATACCACCAGGAGGCCCTATATAATAATAAAGCCACAATGTGAGAAAAGTAAGAAAAGCAACCTGATTACTTGTAGAATGGTGTTATAATTAGAAGACTTAATAAAGATTTTTATTAAAAAAAAAGTTGGTTCACCTTCTTACCTCCAAATAAATAGAATAGGTCTAAATCTGAAAGTTCCTATTCCTCCTATTGACTTTCTCTAAAACAAAACAAGGCAAAAAGGCACACCAAAATAAATCAAAACCAAACTAAGACAAAACAAAAACCGCAAACTCAATCAAAACCTGCTTCCATATAAATATTTTTTCTAAGAAAAATTAATTATTTTGTGTATTTTACATAAAATATATGCAAGCAAACTTTCTGTTTACAGAATAAAGAAAAGAAACAAGTCCTTGGCCAAGTTGTGCTCTTGTAGCTATGCTATAAGACATGCAGAAATTCTGTTTTGACCTCTTTTAATGTCCAGAAAATAAATGGGAGAGCACTTGTTCAATCAAAGTCATTGAATTACCTGAGGCTTCCCCATCAAATCTGCATCTGCTAGCTGGAAAGCAGTGAAATGAGGTCATGAGGACCAACACAATGACTTCCAGAGCTGCAGAGGTACTCCTGGATGTTCTCTCAAAGGCAAAGTAATCGAGCTGGCTAATATCGCCTTTTGGTCAGATATTTCCATACTAGCAAATAAAACTTGTTTTGCCTGTAGTAACCAGTGTTACTCTGGACATTTAAGTCCTAGCAGGAAGCAGGTCCTGGGCACAGCACACTGGGCACTGCTGCATAAATAATGGAGAAGTCAAACAGTTAACATTGAGAGGGAATATCAGGAGGTCCCTCGTCCACCCTTGAGCTCAAAGCAGCATTAGATATTGCAAAGATTGCGCAGAGATTTATCCAGTCAGGAGTAACTTCTAGGGATGGAGACTTCAGAGACCTCCAGGAAGACTATTCCTGTGCTTGACTATCTTCACAGTGAAACAATTTCTCTTATCCATATATAATCACTGCCACTGCCAAATACGCAGAGACAATCTGACAGCGTTTGTTTAGTAAATTAATCTGACTATTATGCATGCAGACAAACTGTGTATCATGTGAACTGCACAAGTGGTGTGACATCGCTTGTAGCTGGACTGTAGCTGTGCAGGCTCCATGTGCTCATGTCTTGCCATCTTATGTGTGAAAATAGCAATCCCTTGTCAAAAATCAACAGTATTTGAATATACACAAACATACTTCACTCAGTGATACCATTATCTGCAACTATGAGCATTGGAATCTTCATGAGATAACACTGTTTCTATAAACATATGGGAAAAGAAAATTAAAATTTGTTTCCGCATAATTGTTCAACTCTCAATACTACAGCAACACAACCATGTGCAAGCCATCATGTCCTCTTTAAAAATATGTAATGAAAATAGTAAACAAGTTATTCTCATCTACCAAACCAGTTTAGGAATGAGAGAAGACATTTCACTTTGTCAGATATAAATACACAGGGATGCCAAGGCAGGATCCCAGTTTTCTTCATAACTTACACTTGAAAGGAAACGTGCTCAGGTTTCTGGTATCAATGAAAAATTACCTGACAACAAAGTACCAATGACAACTAATTTGGTTATAAGCATAACTTTTATCGAAAAACACCCCAGGGCAAAGCAGAAAAAAAATGAAACAGAATTGTAAAGACACAATCATGCTCAATTAACTGACTCTCAGTCTTGCTTTCAGGAATGATGATGCAGTTATATATATATATATATATATATATATATATTTTAAGAAAAGGAAAAATAAATTATGAAGGATTTATAGAATCTGCAGAAATGGAAAAGTTTTGGGGAAAAAAAAGAAAATTGTTTAACTGTCTGCCTGAAGAATGTGATGCAGTTAAATAATACTAGATTATGTGTTGTCATGCTTCAGAAATATTGGTAAGAAATAGTAGGAACAATCTAAAATTTTATCTTAAAATCCCATCATTTTTAATTTCTTTAGAACTTGTTCCATTCCCCTCTCCCATTTCTATATCAAACAGAAAAAATATTTTTCTTCTGTAAACAGATTTGGGCAGATTGTAGAAGCCCATTAAATACAATTTCTGCTAAGGCTGAGGTTTAAATTAATTTCAATTATACGCATAGACTTATGAGCTGAGGTTTAGAAAGAAAAGATGTATTGAAATACATTAAAACTGATAATATTCACCAGTTAATACTAAGTCAAAACTAAAAATAATTGAGAGCTGTGAGAATTATGAGAACTGTGGGTATTTATATGCAAGAGAAAAAAATACATTCAGTGGTAAGGGCAATGGTGATTTACTTCAGTATCCTTTAGAATAAAACATTTTTCTGGAGTTAATATTGTTGTTGAAAGATGGTTATCAGTATTCCTTATGAAGGAGCCCAAAATGAAGATGGATCAATTCTAACAAAACATTGTAAAAGAAAGCGGTATGGTGAGGGACTATTTCAGTTTTCTTAAAAACATTATGTGTAAGTTTATTACTTTCTTGTAGGTATCATTAAAGAACATTTGTAAAGGTTCTCTGAGTACTCTCAGCAGTCAGACACTGAGTAGATCACCAAAAATTAACATACCTTTTTTAAAAGACACAGAAACTTTATTTAAACTTCATTATATTAAATGTCACCATTATGTTAAGCAGGGCAGGGGCAGCAACCAAACTGAGGAAGGATAAGGCAATTTTGTTCCCTCTTGTCCTGGTTTGGACACTAGGGGGTGTGAAAAGTGAGTGAGGAGAGAATGCAATAGTTTCAACAGACAGAATTTATTTACAAACAAAACCACTACAACAACGACTCAAGGGGGACAGACTGTGCTCCTCCGGGCTGGCTGCTGGGCTGATGGAGTAAGGGAGGAAGGTGGAATGGCGCTGGGTCCATGCCCAGGTCCCTGGAAAACAGGAAAAAACAAAAGAAAGCCAGGGGGGAACCCAAAGGGGAGAGAATACCAGTCGGTGAGTGATGTGGTCCCCAGCCCCACGCTGCCTCCGCTGTCGATGAAGCTGCGCTGCTGACCAAACAGCGGGAAAAACGCCGAGCAGAGATGTGCTGTGATGCCCCTCCAATGACTGCCAAGCCCCGAACACAGGAAGGGCTTCCGGGTTTGCAGGTTTTATATGGAGTCTCTTTCCACGTGATCGTGGGGTCCTCCCAGTGCAGATTGCCTTCGGATTGGCCAACGGCACTCGGCCACCTCCCCTCCATGAGACCTTGCCACGAGGCAATATGGCAGCGTTTCCCACCAAAATGCCTCATGGGTGGGGGCGGGGGTGCTAGGGGCCTCCCCCGCCCCCACCCATGAGCACCGTGGAGGGCCCTAGGGCCAACCGCGGCACCGGCATCAGGCTGCCCTCACCCCGCGTGTCAGTGGCAGCCACTTGTGGCATGGTTTCACTGCGAGGGCTGTCAGTGTTCTCTACCCGGCACTGCATTTCACGTGCACGGGAAATCCACCATGCATGCATGTAGTGCCCAGGACAGCCGGCTGCACCTGCTGTTGCTCTGCCCGGCAGCAGCACTGTCCACAGCTGGGCGAGGAGAGGCCGGCAGCAGCAGCCACCACCCTCCAAGCACCAGGACGGCAGCGGCAGCCGTGCACTACCCTGGGGCCAACGCTGCTGCCCCGGGGCTCGGACGCAGCGCCTGACACTGCCGGCCGGGACAGGGGTGCGCCACACCCACACACACAGAGCGAAGCAGTGGGGGGAATGTCTGCAGCCCAGTGCTGCCGCTGCCCCACTGCTGTCTGAGCCGTGGCATGAGAGGTGCTCCCTGCACCGCGCCCACCGTGGCAAGCACTATGGCACCTGCTCCCACCGCCCCGCACAAACACATCAGCAGGGAACACCCCCGGCCGGCACCACTGCCAAGCAGCTAACTGGTGGGAGTGCTGCGGGAGCCACTCCTGCTCTGCACATCCCTCCAGGATGTGCCGAGCTGGGGGCTGTGTCGGTTCAGGAGACGAGCGCCGTGTCACAAGGTCCAGAGCCTGTCTGCCTTGCTTTTTATAAAATACAAAATAGAGGTTTGAAATACCCCTTCCCCCCACCTCCCCACTCTCCAAAACCAAATACCCCCCTCCCCAACCCCTCCCTCTCCCCCAAGAAAAACAGAGAAAAGGGAAAATACATTTTAACAGCTGAAACCTTGTTTCAGCCCATAACACCTATTCACACCCATCTCCGCAGCTACAGCAGTAGCACATGTTCATAGCACAGAACTCTATTTCCTCTGCACTTTTGATGTTAGAATTTCCACGATTCCAGCAAGTAGCAGTGTTCAAGGCCTCAATATATGGCCTGTAGAAAACTATAGAAAAGTTAAAATACTATGTAAAACCATAAAATGTGTTATCTTGTCCTTCAGAACTGCACAATGCTTACCACTGATCTGAGATGAAGCACAAAAAGAGCCCCATATTCTCTCATCTTATTCATTTCTACACTGAATTTAGCCTTGTAAGCCAGAGATAGTGCAGTTACATAAAATATACTGAAAGAAATAAACAAACTGGAAAAATTCTATGACTTCATTGTAACATTGCCTTCAGTTTCTGATTTTACAGAATTTCCTGTCTAACATACTCATATAGAAGCTTTCAAAAAGTTAAGAAAGGCCATTTCTGTGCTAGGCTGCTATTAGGGGAAACTGGAAACAGAATTTGTGCCAGTGCTACAGCACCAGTAAAGTTCACTTAGAGAAACCAAACATCTAAAGCAAAGTCAGCTGTAAAAAAATGTATTTCCCTAAATATAGATGTCTTTTTTTCTATGTAGAAATAAATGACTGAATGAGAAAATAATATTAAATACAACAAAATGAAGTACATTTACCAGCCAGATCTTACCTAAAGAAGGCATGAATTATGTCACTTAAAAATGTCAACTCTTCATTTCCAATCCACAGCAAACTTCTTTTATTTTTTTCCTTTCTCTATATGGAATACTTTAGAATTGGAAATCATCCAGTTACAGTGACAATGTCCCTAAAACTGCCAAGGATGGGATTATTCACTAATTTCAAATTAAGAACTACATATTCAACCAGTTGCAGTCTGGAAATCTTACTCTGTATAAGGCACAAGTACATTATGTTGTATTATATTGCCCTGTACTTTGTATTTAAAAGAATATGGAGAATTAGCAATATATCTGAGTTACTGAACAAGCAATCAGAATCCATGGTGATATCTGTCTGCCCAGCAAGATCCCCTTACAAAGAGAAAAACAATGATGACAACAACAATCTTTAAAAATAATCACGTTAACATAATCCAGTTCAATCTTGGTATAAACTTGGCATAGGCTAACAGAGTTACCACTAGTTTATCATGTTTTCATACTATAACCGATTAGGAGTACTTTCAAATTTACATGGAAAAGACACCGGAAAGAGACCCCAGAATTACAGACTCTAAAGCAATAAGATTAAATTAGATGCTGTCAGATATAAAATCTATCAAAAACCTCATACACATGTATTTTGAACAGAAGCAAATGCTTTATGGTCTATAAGGCAATTGAAATTGAATTCATTACAACAAAACTAAATATTCATATCTGAGATAATCACCCTACGTACCTTTTGCAATAAATGAAAACCAAGTTTATCCAGCATAAGATTTATTTCTACTTAAAGAAGCCATCCAGAACAGACTAACGATTTATACCCTGAAATGGTCATTTTCTCTTAAATATAAAGGCTAACTATCTGAATCCCAGTTAAAATGACATATAGTTAAGACAGCAAACTGAGGTTTATAGATAAGACAACTGTAAAAATACACTGTATTGAAAAGATTTTTTCTGATTATGCTTAGGTATACACACTGGTGCTTCAAAAAAAATTGCCAAAAAAAAAGAGCCCTTACTCCTTTCACTTCTCCTTGAGAATGAATTTGTGTTGCACAAACCTTTGACTAGGTGTCTTATGTGTCAGTGTTTTAAAACTGCTGAAATCCCAAACTACCACCTAGCTTCCACTTTAAAATTGCAGTAAATTAAACAACAGTTCTTAAATTGTATCTAAGTGGCTGTAATTAAGTCTTCAGTCTAATGATGCCGTCCATTCCAAGGACAAATTCAATATGGTAAGAGTTGTAAGAAGGGAGAATTATAACAAAATCCTATGGCTTGGCATACAGCCATGTGTAAAGGGTATACATTAGCACTTCTACTGTTTCTGCAAGAGTTGCCGGAAAAGAGTCAGTCAGGAAAGGATACAGATGAGACATAGTAAAAGATACAACCACCGTTTCTTATTCCTCCATACACCTTCACCTATGATTTATCTTGTAAATAAATGTTTATTTCAATAGAGGAAGCTTAACCAAATTCTATTTTATATAGTTCATTCTCAAGCAAAGTATAGCCGTGCTACTAGACCAAATGTAGTCAATATTGGAGTGTCAATCTAAATGGAGTTATTAACACATTCCCTAAGATTCCTCTACTTTTCTTGGAAGCTCTTAGCTTTTACCCTTGTCAGATGATTTGTCATAGAGGAATATGCAATGACTTCTGTCACTAACATGTTGAGGTTAACAACAGATGATAACAAGGGACAGGGCAGTGAGCTTTAACGGTATACGTGAATGGAATGCACTAGTCTGAGACAATGTTGCCCCAAACCAGAGAACCCTAAGGAGAAAATTACCAATGAGAAGCTTTACATGATGTTGCCATCACTTAGATTAAACAAAAGTCAGATAATTACAAAGGAACTTTTGAGAAAAGGAGTCAGTTTGACAGAAGGAATAAAGAAGTATGACATTTTGTGACAGGGAGAAACCTTGGAATAGAAAAGTGGCAACAGAGCAGAACTCCAGCTCCAACACAACACTGCCTTAAGTCATCTCGCCACATCATGACCTTTTTTTGAGTCTAATGGGGTTTCTCCCCCACGTTACAGCATAGGCAGATGTACTCTGGCTAGAGGGATGGCACTGCAATGGTGTCACATGCTAGGAACCACAGTTTGGAGTACATGTGCAAGCCCAATGGACCTTTTGCACTAGCCATAGGCTGTAGGGAGAAGCATAGGTACAGGTCATACATAAAGCCAGCACACTTGCAATCCCACTAGAAACAAGTTTGGATGTGCACATCAGCACACACTTGTGCATGTGCAGTTAAGAGTTTCCTGGGATTATTGGAGGGCAGTTACAAATGTGCAGGGGTACATTCACATTTTGTAAGTGTACGGTATTATGCTTTATCTACTGTACTGCTGATATTGATTCCAAATGTATGGTTGACAAATTGGCTTATTAATTACACACAATTCAAAAATCAATGAACTCCTTCAAAGCTGATTTGGTTTAACCCAACTGAGCTGAGTAGTTCTTCCCCGCCACATTGGTTCCATTTACAATTTATCGCAATTATAGGCATGATAAAAACATCTAAATAATTCCCACCTATCACCGACCTAACTTATGCCCAATAAGATCACACAAGACTGAGAATTTGGAAACTAGATCATATCTTAGATCATCTACTTGCAGCTTTCTGAAGATTTTAGTTAGGAAATGATTCAAAAGTCTTCCAAGAAACTGAGAGAACTTCTACTGGACAGCAGCCCTGAACAAGTAATACATGAATTCATTTTTCACAGCACTGAAGTATACAAATATTTTTTGTTTATATGTTTACATGTACACTTTAAGGTAAATAATTGTTCTACCTGAAAGGCTGGCAATGTGAGGAACACACATGATAGTAAAAGTCACTACCATGCAAGTCAAGTCATGGTCTAACAGCAAGGTTCCTTAGCTTCATTTTAAGTTGTTTAACTGAGGGCTTTTGAGGTAACAAAAACTTTTTTTTTCCCTTCCCTATATGATCCTTGCACTTAATGTTTTGTAGAATGATTGCAATCATGGTGGTAATTTCTGTGATGGTGTCTCATCTAAGTTACCTTCCACTTGATGTTATCAAGACAATAAGATTTTAAATATTAAAAAAATGGTATCAAATATAAAAGTAATACATATGTTACTCCTCTATTTTTTAAAAAATCTAAGAATAGTAATTACATGGTTTTCACTTAAGAAAAATGTATGCAAAAAAGACTGTTTTTTTCTTCCTTTAGAATTTTAAAACCAAAATTTCTCATTCCAAAATTTCTTACCAAATATATAAAAAAACCTTGCTCCATAGATAAATTTATGACACAATGAGCTGGTTCATTTATATTATACATGTTTAAATGTTTCAAAACTTAAAAAAAAAAAAAAAAA
>VYZS01028814.1:134976-151699 GCA_013400695.1 Neodrepanis coruscans | reverse complement strand
TTTTTTTTTTTTTTTGAGTGCTGTGTTCTGATTTCTGAGCTGGATCAGAAGTACAGTTTATTTTACAAAAGCCAGTGGTACCAATTACAGCCTGAGACTTTCAGAGTGGCACCTGGGACTCAACCACAAATCTTCCATTAATTATCTCTTGGCCAAGTTAACTCTGCACAAGTTATTAATGTGACATAGTATGTCACAAGCTCATTTTCTGTCATTAAAATCAGCAGATATGACCTTGTTCTCTCATGGAAGCACATCTTCTCAGTAAGAAGATGCTGTTTTATTGCTGGCACTTTTTGAAGAATGGCACTTTAATGTCAGGTTATGCTGAAGCAGAGCCCAGCTCCTGCTTTTTCAGACCTCCTGAAGCAGGAAAGAACTAACAGTCTGCACTAGCCCTCTTATCGGTTCAGAAACTGGACTAAGTGTGTCTTTGCAGACCTTCTCCTCCTCTGGCTACAACAAAGAAATAACCTTCGTTTCAAAAATCTGACATGTAACTACAGCTTGTAAGTATTAGCACTTCAGTCATGTATTGCTGCAATGCAAATAATTTGGTAGCTGTGGTTTTACTTGTTTGACTCCTTGGTGTATATGCTCAAGAAGTTCTGGAAGCAAGTACCCTGGATTCCAAATGTAACATTTCAGCCTCCATGGGCAGCTTTGCCCTGGTCAGGGATCAGAGTACTGAACCAGATCTTGCCACTGTTGTCCACTTTCATAAACTGTTTCAGCTTTTGATGCTTCAGTTCTCTCTCCCATCCTTCCATATAAACTTTAGGAGCCAAAAGGCATCTATTTCCAGTGCCCACTTCTATGCATTAAAACCTAGCAACATGTTAACTGCCAGCAGTGACAGTTTATACAGCAGCTTGCTCCACCACAGTTTGTTTCTGAAAAGGAAAAATAAAGAATGCTCAGTTTGATATTAACCGTGTTTAAAAATGTACAAGGTTGACATTTTAAAAAGAAAAGGTGGAAAAAACTCTGCCACTGCTACTGGCTGTATCCTTCACAAAAACCAGTGCTGGTAGAGTGCAGTCTTGAATAGATGAGTGCATCCCTCAGTCCATTTGGCTGTCCAAAGCCTCTGAAGACAACAGCTGGCCTGAAAGTGGGAAGGAGGTAACGTGCTGAGTGAAGGTGTCCAGATAATAAATTAGCCTCCAAAAAACTGAAAAGAAGAAAGAAGTCGTACTGTCCAAAAGTAGAAGATAAAGGGGAGAGGATCGCACCATATTAAGCAGCCTCTTCTGTATGCCATTACCCCTAGGCATCAGCAGCAACACAGCATGTTTTCTGCCAGCTCCTGAGTGGTGCTCCAGGAGGACTGATATGGAGACTGTGAAGCAGTGAGAAGCACCTGAGCCTCAGCATTTTAGAGGTGATTGTACCTGTGTGGCTATGTCCCGACAGACACCACCTAGAGAAGGTGCCACATGGCTCAGATGTGGTCTGCAATCCTGTTGGAATGCTGCGATAATTCAAGCAGTATTAATGGAAGGCTGAAGTTAGAATTTATTTTTTGTGAATACCAATGGATTTATTAGTTTTTTATTGTTATTAAAACAGTCACTGAGGAAGCCTGCTTTTTCTTTTACAGCAGCTATTCTGAGAGTATGAAAAAGTTGACTTGGAAGATTTGCTCCCCTGGCTGTGCAGGCACTGACAAGCACCTTACCCAGGCTTCATCCTGACAGAGCCCAGCTGAAGTCAGAGCAGTTGTGTGTAATTCTGGAGTTTCTTCCTCTCTTGGAGTCGCAGTGAGATCACAGGTGGGATTGTGTGCCAGTGCCTCCAACCTAATTTCAAATGCTTGATTATAAATATTCCTTGTGTATGTATCTATGTGGCAGAGGCACCCCCCTGGATTGTTGTCACAGCATAGAGTATCTCTAGTCCCCAGACTCATCCACAGCTACAGGCACAGAAAAACTATCAATCTCCTGGACTGACAAAACTGCAGAAGCCAAAAGCTTCTGTTTCAAGGCTATCAAGCATGCATATTGCACTTTCCTTCTTCCATGTGCTACCAAGCCTTTCCTAGAAGGGATCTGTGATGTGCTGCAGAAGGACTCTGGGACTGGTTTTCCACCCAATGCCACAGGCATAAATGTGAGCAGAGATGGGCAAAGGCTGAAAATGTCTTAACTAAACCCATAGGTGAAGAAATAAATACTTGACAGAAGTGTCTTAAAACAAGATACACTAAATATTCTGAGGTGAAACACTACAGCAGTGGGAACTGTATACAGCTGCAATAAGCTGTATCCAGTGAGAATTACAAGAAAGTTAAGATTTTGGGAATAAGCAGAATCTGTTGTTAAGCTGATTTCTAAAAAATAAGGCTCAGTCATATTCTCTCTCTCTCTGCCTGCTTATACCCTCCCTCCTTTCCTCATTAACTTTTGCCTCCATTAGGGTTCATGGTCCACTATCAAAGACAGTGATGATCCTACCAGGCCTGTGAGAATGAGAAGTGTATCTGGGGAGAGATCTGGCGAAATGCTGCTGTGGACAGTCAGCATTCACACAGTTCTAAGCTCTGCTAGAGCCAGTCATGCCCATGGCTGACCTCCCTTCAGCTGCCCCAGCTGCTGGCTAATGTAAGGCTCCAGTAATGGTTTTCAACCTTTTCCCAGGGGAATAACTTCTGTATTTCTCCACTCCCTTGTGAATCAGAGAATAATCTTTAAAGTCTAAGACAGAGGCTGGTTTCTCAGATGACTTCCAGGCTTATTTTAGTCTGTTTTAAGCCAGGAGAAATATTGGTAGAGTCTGAGGCTGGCATGGTCTTGCCTGGCTCCTATGCTCTCAGGAATCCAGTTATCAGAGAGAATTTTAATGGCTCTTACGGGTAATATGAAAGACTAGAGACATCAGAAGGAATTCTTAAATGAACTTTTTTCGAGCTTTATACAATGTATTTTTTTACCTGCTGTAGAAATGTAAGTCCTTGCATGTTGCAAAACTGTTTGGCTGATGTATGCTCTAGGAAGATTGTGCTGCGACAAGCTGCCTCTGTTGCTGTTTCTTACCAAGGGGTGGGTTTGTATTTGCTGCCTGTGAGGATAACATTGACTCAAGGGTTGTGTTCTTTTTCTGTGAAAGAAAGGGCTGCACATGGCACTACCCCTTGTTCTCCTGGATGGAGCCATCTCTGGATTTGTAGCTTAAAAGCTGAGTGCTGGCAAGGGGACAGAGGAAGGTCAATGATCAATAAGTGGGTAAGTAAAACAGTAGCTTAAGGTAAAGCTCCAGAGAGCTCACAGTAACCATTAGGAGAGACAAGAAGTGATGTCTTATTGGCATATCTCATTAGAAATTGCTGGGAGCTGCTGGACTGGACAGTCTCTTCAAATGCCAGCAACCCTGGGGGAGCTGGATGTAAATGTTGTAATTGATATAAGGATGGAAGCTGCTCCACTACAAAGTGACATTTCAGACATTGTGGGAACGGATGCTCTGAAACATCCCCAATGAGATCTGTTTCCCTCAACTCTTTTGACTCCTGTCAGAGGTGCATGTTCGAGCTTTTCTCTGGGCAGATGGCTTCTGCAAATAGAACTGCCTTTGAAATATAAAGTTTTGCTGAATTCATTATATGCCTTCTGACTTCAAAGCTTTGTACTTTCCTCTTTAGTTTTAAATAGAGTCACTTGGCTGCTTTCAGGCCTGTAACATTTGAGGTGGGTGTTGCAATGGATTTCACTGCTGAAGCATATCAAGCAGTGGTTGTCTATTCAAGGGGCACTCAACAACCAGCCTGTCCAGGGCTGCCTCTCACCATTGCCCACACCCAGACAGGAGGTACACGATTCCCACAATTACATGGGTCTTAGGGAGCTCTCCCTTTCTGGGGCTTTTCTCCCTTTCTGGGGCTTTTCTGTTTTTCCCATTCCTCAAGGAGAGGTGTGGCTGCACTAGCCTGACCCTGCACCTCCAGCTCACCCAAGGGGCATGGTGCAGTGCAAGGGGAAGGATGGGTTGAAGTGGGGATGGTATTTGCAACAGGAATTGTTCTGCCCAGCTGTGCATGGATTCTCTTCATTGAGGACTTCACAAGAAGCTTCTTTGTGGGAAGGGAGGATCTTTACAAATTTATCTGTATAGAACCTTATATTGAATTGACCTCCTGGAGCGTGATGATTTCCCACCTCAGCTCAGGAAGTAGATACCAGTTGTTAGAAATTACTGTAAATATAGAGTCACCATGACTTCACTTCCACTATATGTACTTCACTTCAACTGAAGTTTGGGGTTTGGGTGTCACATCTCATTTACACTTTTGAGAAGTATTGGAGCCACTCAAAGGGATACAAATCAGAGCACTTCTTCTTTATATCTCTTTCTGTTTGCCACACAGAGAGATGATATTTTGATTGCCAAAGGTTTTCTAGGGAAAAAAATGTTTCTTTGGAGACCAAAATGTCAGCTTAGTCAAATTGTTCATATGCACAAAAGGGGGGAGAAACGAGCACACAAACTTCAAAGCAGCGGAACCATTCTTTTTGACACCTTCTGACTTGCCACAACTTTACATTAAAATTCTTCAGCTTCAATTTGAAAGTTTTGAACACTCAAAGCCAAGATATTTGGATAATACGTTTGCTTCTCACAAACTACTTTTTTCATAATTTTTTTCGAACTAGCACGAAACTGAAAATCCATTATTCACCCCGCTCTGATTGCGTTTAACCTCTGGGTAAGTTTGAGACAGAACTTTCTAAATTGAAGTGTTTAAGAAGAAAAAAAGTTCTTCATCAGAACCTTATCTCTCAGCAGCTGGATCCTTTATGGATGATCTAAAAGAGCAATGTATTACAACTTTCAGCATACCTCCATATACTGATCTGAGAAGCTTTTGTGGCATTTTTGTCTTAGCAGCAGTAAGTTATAAAAAATGTCAACTCTTTTCCAACTTTTATTGTTTCATTGGAAGGATTATTCTAAATTTCAGCCCTGGAGTCAGTTTATGTGTGGTTTGATCATCTGTTCCTCCTTTCATACAGATGCTATCAACATGGACAGCAGAGCTACCCTGTCACACAGGATTAATGGCAGAGTGTGGTGTTGCTTGTGGAACAGTAATATCATACCATATGAATAAACACCAAAATTGGAATAATTTTTCTAAATGTTTCAGCATTCTAAGTACAAAGTAATAACCCTGTCAGGAACAATATTCACTGCTCTCTCATCTGGTTGTGATGGAATTAGTGGCAGTCTCCTGGGAAGAATTACAGGTATGTCAGTGGTGGAAACACAGCATGTGGTTGTATTAAAGCAAAAAGCAAACAAATCCCTTGGTCACAGTACAAGGACAGAAACTTAATATTGCTTGGGAAATCAGCACTGCTCTGAGTATAGCATTTGTTTTGGTTTCCTCATGAGAAGGATAATGCAAAAATGGGAGATATATATATGTGTGTATGTGTGTGTGTGTGTATTTTTCAGACAAAGCAAGAATTCAGTAGAAGATGAAAACTGGAGTCTGTGAAATCTAGAATTAGGGCAGGACTCTCTGCCTTAATACAAAATCAAGGAGGGGCCCCAATGAAGGATGAGACTAATAAATATTCCAGTTCACCTAAAAAAAAAGTAATAGAAATAATGCTAAGGCATTACCAGAGTGGGGGGAGGTTACTCAGCCATTTTTCAAATCTGCTATTTGCTTCTAATTTTCCATGTGTGTTCATTTTTAGAGGCACCAACCAAAAGATGTTTGATGCTGAGAAAATTGTAAAAATTTTGCTCTTCCTAGCTGCCCCAAGGTCACTGCTTAGAGCATTTATATTTTGGAAATGTCAGGTCGAGACATTTGCATAGAAAAAATAGATGCACAATTACACTGTTTATCCTATCTGCTCAAAAGCATGTTGAGCTCTAGTCATCTTTGAAATAAAATCTTCCTCCACAACATATTGCTGCCCAGTAGCATGTGCTACAGAGAATATTTAAGTCTTCTTTGGAAGAAGCCAAGATCAGACACTGCCAGAAATCAGATATTCAGCTAAATGGCTTCATGCTTCAAGCCAGTACAACAAGGGTACCTCTTCATGAAAAAAAAATTGCTGCTGTGGGAACGAATTATTACAGACAAAGAATTTTTACATTAGCACTGTGGTCACTTGCACCTATGTAACAGTAGGATCTGAAAAGTACAGCCATGAATGTGTGCAGTGTTTTCCTTGACCACTCTTCTCTTCCAGCCTCCAACCGTGATCTAACCTGGGAAAATCAGAGGAGAGACAAAAAGTGGCTGTACTGAGAAGAAAGCTTTGCAAAAAGCAGTTAGGCTCTACCTATGGCTTTCCAAGAAGCAGCTGTGCTGGAGCTATGGCTTTGGGAATTGGTTTTTACAACGATGCAGGTTTGTGACTTTGCTCCTTCTCCACCCTTCTTGTCCTGAACAGTATCATGGAGCAGAGCTCATGCCCTCTCCTTCTCTTTTTGCTTTCTCCACATTATTTTTTCCCACCAGCTCAGCTTCCTGGTAGCATCTGTGGTTCAACCAGTGTCCCCAGTGTGGCTGGGGATTACTGTGCTGGGGCAGGGACATACCCCAGGGAACAAAAGATTTTCTGTGCCTGCGGGTGGATGTGTGAAGCACTGGTTATTCTATTTGCCTTTGGATCTAACTTTCTTGGTTTAGCTATTGTCAAATAACTGAAAGGACTGACATTAGTTGCCTGGTTCCCATCAGCAAAGCCATTGTTAAATCCTGTCGCAATCTCTTTGTTTTCTAACATGTAACTAAAGGCCTTTTTACCACTTCTTTACGTGACTTTCTACAATCTGAGCCACGCAAAGAGAAGTCAGGCATATGCATCTTGCTGATATGGGTATTTTGAAACCCTTTCGAAATACTTTTGCCAGTGACTGCGAAAAGCTTTTATACTGGTAAGAATGTGTATATTGGGCTTTCTTCCAGAAGCTGTGAGAGGGGCACAATATGTGCTGCTGGGATTATTCTACCAACTGAATAAATGTCATCTCTTTTCTAAATAAGAAACTTGAGCTATGGCAGGAGAATCATTTCAGTGTTTAAATATTCTACACATCCTGAGCAGGAACTTGGTGACTTCATGGGGAGAGATGCTCAGATACATGCAAATGAAACACCCTGATACTGTCCAATATTGTGCATACTTTTTCCTTGGATGAATTGTTTTAATGATGAATTTTTTAAGAAAACAGCAGCTGAGACCAAGGGGCAGATAAGTGGACTTTACAAAATCTCAGGCTGGACCTCTGATTTTGAGCCACATGATGGAAAATCTGAGTCCTGGGCTTTTATCCCCACACAGCCTGTTGTTCTGGAGGATGACTGTGACATATTCTGTTTTGTATGAGGTGATGAATTACTGCAACCAAAAGCCTCACTGAGTTACACAGTCCTATCTTCTGGTATCTCATCGGGGCATTGTCTCTTCACAAGATGGGAATGTACCAGGAACAACAGGCTTCCTCAAGAAATATATCATGAGTCTTAAAACATAGAGTGCAAGGAGGGAAAGTATCACATTAAAATGAAGGCTTCTGTTTGTAATTAGGAGATTAGTTAAGTGCTGTGCTCTGCATCTCTGGAAAAGCCATAGGCAGCAGCTGAAATGCTCTGGGAAGGACTATAATAACCGCCTTGGCACTTTAGAACCAGATTGTGGCAAGCTTTGAGTCTTCCATGAAGTGCAATGTCGCGTGGGCCCTGATGAGCTTGTCCTTCGAGACAGCCACTGTGCCGACCTTGCTGTGCTTGGTGATGCTACCACAGATGTACTGTACAGATGGTGACCCCAGGGAGTCCATCTCCTACATGCTGATCCGGATGCCAGAGCCAATGGGGCTGTACAGTGAGTGCAGCATCCTGTGTCTGCAGAGGCTGTGCAGCAAGATTCTCCACTGATCTCTTTTGAGAAGAAAATATCTGTATGAACTTACTCCTCTTCTTCCTCACTGTAGGACTTGGGAAAAGGCAGAGTAGCATCTACCATGCCTGCTGGGATGAGAGCTGAGTATCTCAGGGTCATTGCAGATGCTGGTACCCACCAGCTGGGGCAAGCCTGTGGCAGGCAACTGCTCTCTGCTCACCAGCGGATGAGTTACGTCTGTGTCACACCTTGTTAATAATGCAAGAGCTTGAGCATTTAAGAATTAAATTAATGCATTTCTCTTTGAGTATGGTGTCTTTTGTGGGTAGCCCCTCTAAGGTTTAATTGGCATTGACTGGTGATAACTGGGGTGTGGAGGGAGGGCCAAAAGCAGACAGTTTGTCAACCGCAAAGTAGCAAGAGGATTTGGACTGGCTTTTATCACAGCAGAGAATTAAGCTCGTTTCTCCTGAAGTTTTCTAGAAAAACCTTGAATTCATTCTCCAGTTTGCCTCTTTAGTTGTTGGAGTTCAGAAGAAGTTCCTTTGAGCTTGCGTGGAGGTTAGTTTTGGATTTTTCTTTCCCATTGTCAGCAAACGGGACAGTGCTTTCGTTCCAGACAATTTTTAATTTTCAAAGCTGATGAGTGCCTGTCTTTGATAGAGTGTTTAACATTTAAATGCGCTGGTAGGGTGCCTTCTTCATATCAAACTCAGATGGTTCATCTGCAAAAATAATCCACAAAACAAACCGAAAACAATTCTCTTCATATGCAGAAAACTTGGCCAAAATAACTTTTTTCCTTCTGTGATCAAAGCAGAAACGATGTAGTTTCTGCAATGTTTGTGCAATGGGGTTAGATATTTTTTTCCTCCCTGTAACATAGCTTCAGTCAGTTGTCAGCCAAGAGATATGTTTGGATTTTTCATCCCCATGTGGATTTGTGGGAACACACACTAGGAGACCAGATCAACATTGTAATAGTGCCTGCATTGATCTAACACAGTATTTATGTGGACTCCAGCCATCATTCATTTCTTCTCCAGGATCCAGAGGCTATAATGGATCATTTTGTACATAATCATGACAGGACTTAGCTGCTGTCTAACATTTGCAAGGCATTTTACAAAGAAGGTCAATATAATTATCTCCATTTTACAGCTAGAAAGCGAAGGCACAGAGATATGAAATAGTTTGTCCAGGTCCATGAGCACCACCAGATGTGAGGGTTCAGTGCTTTCCTAAGCCAAAAGTAAGATATGAACCCAAATGTAGGAGGTGGGCTGTCACCAACACCACAGAGCTTCTGTGCTTGGGGGTAACAAACTTCGCCCATTAGGAGTCTGTGGAGAACTTATCTCACTGCCTCAAACTCAGCTGAAGAAAATCTCAGGATTAGTCTTTAATAGGGCCTAAATCATCCGTGTTTATAAACTGGGCCCCACCTAACTTGTGCAACATAGCTTAGGAGCCACTATGGGCACTTTCCTGTACACAAGCCTTGCCTGAAGGGCACAGGAGCATGGGCAAAGTGTGTTATTAGCTCTGTCCTTCCACAGTCCTTGTAACTACGGGATAAAAGTGTGTGTGTGCTTAACCCACACCTTCCAGGCCCGGGGTAGACTCCTGTCCTGTGTTTACAGTCTCCTCCAAGCATCCAGTGGTTGTCAAGTCTGAGCCCTTTCCAGCCCCTGTTTCAGGTACTGGAAATGCTATTTTACCTTTGCAGCTGACATCAGTGTATGCCCAGCATTGAGGTGTATTGAGATACACAAAAGGGAACTCTGAAAAGAGAAAAAGTTGCATGTTTGGACAGGTGTTTTGACAGGTTTCTAAATGAAATACTGGTCATTTGAGAGCTTGTGATGTGAAGCAAAAATGGTTCCCTCTGCTTCTGCAGTGCTTGCTTCCTGAGCCTTTAGGCATTGGCATATGCAAGAAATACTGGAAACTACAAAAATTGGAAGAGGCAGTTTGGTAGCTCATATTTCTTAAACTACGTGAAACTCCAGTAGGTAGCTGGCTGGATAAAGTGGATAAAACATAAACCCTGTGGATAACATAAATAGTTTCTCTACTCCCAGTAAAGGAGAGAAAGAGAGGGAGAGGGTGGAGAAAGTGAGGATCATGGGTCGATTAGAGGGAGAGATTTCCCACAAACGTTTTATGATTTGCTCACACCTCCACTGTGTGTGAAATCAGAGGCCTATAATAACTTTCCAATTCCTGAAAACACAGCTATTCAGAAGCCACAGTGGGTTCACATGAGATGTTTGCTCCCATGTAGAGCCCACTGCCCTTGTGGGGTTAGTCCTCAGTTTTATTAAAACAATCATAACCTTGTGCAACTACATTCCCCAGAGTGCAGAGCTGGCTTTTCCCTCCCCATTTTACTGAACCTTTTAATTTCTGATTCACCACAGTTCCTTTTCTGGTTCGTACTGCACCATGTCAGGGCCTTGCATGATGATGAAGCAGGTGATAAAACACACCTTGTGACTGGGTTCAGAAATGTCAGCTCTCATTATTTGATGCTCTCTACTGTTAATCTTAAAAACATATATATTTCTATTATATGTTGTTACATGGAAAAATTATTTTTTTTTATGTAAACTTCTGGCAAGAATGTTCCATTGTCTCTCTCATGTATTAACATAGTTTGTTGTTGAACATGGTGGACGGCAGTGATGTAATATCTGTCTTCAAGGAAAAACATTGACAACAAAATGAGTTTTTCGGGAGCTAGCTATTATTAGATTTGAGGCGAGTCATGTCAGGGTTTTTTCCTATTTATTTATGGGCATTTCAGCAATACTTTTGGTCAGTCAAAGAATGAACAGAATGCTGCAATGTTAAAAAAAAGGAGCTTTGATCAACTTTTGAAGGGAACTGCACGCAAAACATGCAAAAGAAGTTGTAAGTGCTAGGACACAGGAAAGGGACTGGCACAACAGTCCTCAGTTCCTTAAATGTTATCTTATACCAAAATGCCTAGGTTTGGTTTTCTTATTTTTAAGAAAAAAAATTCAACAAAATTTCATATTGAAGTGACTTTTTTTTGAGTGTTTTTTTTCTTGGAATTTGCCTACAAGTATGAAGTTCTCACTTAACATCAGGGAATTATTAGTCTCTTATCTTAATTGTGCAAACCTGCAGCTCACTAATGCCTTCCCCAGTTATTGCAGAGGGAAGAGGAAAAAAAATTTCCTGCTTGTATAAGAAAGGAGTGATTTTGGGAATCTGTGTGAAAAGGTCCTTTTCCTGGAAGTGGGCTGGAGGGTGATGGTAGAAGAGCTGTTCCCTGCTGAGATGGCACTGGCTGACCCACAGCCTAGGGCTACTTGTTTTGGTGCTCACCCACCCACAAGTGGATGTAGTACTGAGCAAGCTCTCTGAAGCCAGGGAGGCCGTAGGAGACTCAGGGAAAAGGACCTCAGCCACGGGAGTGTACATAGCGAAGATGGGAGCTTGTGGTGCAGAGAAGACCTTTGTCTACCTACAAACACCCCCTCAAGAAAAAAAACATTATGTGAGGAAATTGAGAAAGTCTTTACCTGGGACTTTCCCTCATCAAGTAGTGCTGGCTAAGGAATAGGCCTAACTGACATCTTGTTTTTTTTTAATGGCAGAAATGTAAGTAATCCCAAAATACTGGGAAGCAGCAGAGATGTGAATAGATTTTATGATAACCTCCTCACATGTAGGGACAGTGGAGATCATGGCTGATATCTTTCTCCTATCCTTCCTTCTGCACATTTTCCAGAGGAAAAGGCCATTGTAGAACCTGCGTCTCCTAAAATTGCATGTAAAAGTAAGTGTGGACAACAGTGCCATGAAGAATAATATTTAAAACCCACAAAATATTTATTTTCTTTGAAAATCAGAACTGACTTTTAAATTGCAAACAAGGACAAATGAATACAAGCCCCCAGGTGAGATTGGATGCACTGCATGGCACATTGGGGTCCAAGCAAGCATCAGACCTACTTGTCACCTCCTCAGAGTATCAGGATGCAGCAAGCATTGTTGACTGTGAGGCTGAACCCCTGCAAACAGCCAACACGTCTGAGCAGTCTGCACTTTAATGAGACAAACTGTCATTCCTGAACTACCAAGTAGGAAAAAAATTTCACTGGTGATAGACAGACAGAGAGAAGCAATTACTTAAAACCGTACAGTATCTTAAAACATTTTTATGCTGGACATCCTCACAAGTGAAAACTAAAGGGCTGGCTAACTTGAGAGGCACTGCTGATCTCAACCATGTTTGTCGCTTTAGATTTTGCCTTTAAATTGTTTTCTCATACACCCATGCATATATCTGTTATGCAAGTTTGTCGTGTCCTGGGTGGGAATGAAAATTTCCACTGGCTGAACAGAGTGTTTTCCTGTCTCTGGCCTCTGGGAAGCTTGCTATTCCTGTTTCTTTTAGTTCTGATCAAAGCATAGTATGTATGTATAATCTTACTTATAAAGCATGCAAACACTGTTATGCTTTTTTGAGTGGTGTAGTGCATTGTGAGAAGAACCTATATCTGCTGGCTGGAGGCTACCTGCATATGTATTCTGCTTGGCTCTGTATGTGTTTTTAATACTGCCTAAGAGTAAACTAGACAGAGATGCCAGTCCAGTCCATTAAAAAAAGCTTGGTAGCATCATTTTATTCTTTCCATTTGCCGCAAAATAAAAGTTAGGGAGGCTGTTACAAGCAGGAAGACTATTTGGAGTTGGAAAACAGACCATCCAGGGAAGTTGTAGAGTCTTTGTCATGGATGGTTTTAAGTGTTCAAAAACCTGTCAGGATTCATTTAGAGGTTGCAGTCAATCCTGCTAAAGAACAAAGTACAAGAACCAATATCTTGTAAAGACAGTAAATATTTCTGCAATGGCTGTGCAGAACCAAGCTGCACTTCTGAGCTGGTGGTAATGCCCTTGGCTGGTGTGGAAGTGTTTAAACCAAAGGATTGCCTTGGGGACTCTGGTCCTGTTTCTGCAATACGTATCTCATCTTGCATAGTCACCAACAACAGACCCATGAGTAACTGAGTGATTACAAAGTCCTCCATCCCCCGGCATAATCTTCACATTTCTGGCAAACCACTGTTAAGACACTTTCTGAGAAGAAGAGTGCACATGCACCATTGTGTTTGACAGTTACCAGTGCCTTTAGCATCCAGGAATTTTTCAGATCTCTTTCTGAAATCATTTGTGCTCTTGACTTCCAAAATGTGCCATGGCCATGGGCTCCACAGCTTCCTTATATGAGGTGAGATTTGGTTTTGGCTGGCAGTTTCTCTGAGCATCCTCAGCTAGCATCTTCTGAGAAATCCCAAGTAATTATCCCCTATCATGTCAGGCACAAGTCTACACATCTCTTACAGACCTCTCCTCTCACTACATGGGAGCACTGAGGCTGCAGGAAGAAAGTCGGGAAGGGTTTTTGAGCTCAGTGCGAAGTTGAAGCTGCTGCTTTTGCACAGCAGAGAAACACAGCTGAGTGGTTGCCTCTGCCCTAGCAAGTCAGCTGAAATATAGGGGCAGCCCTTTTCTTTGGTGACTGCAAGAGGAGGAGCTGATAGCTGAATCTTGCCTCTGTGGGGCAATAGCTCCTGCTAAGTCCTTGCCAGGGGTCCTAATTCAGCTTGTTGCTGAAATCAGCAGGATGGAGCTGATCAGGGAAGAAGCGGATGGTGTGGCATCCAGCTGCCACGTATTCTTCCCTCCTACTCATGCTGGAGGAACCACCAGTGCCTCCCTTCCAGCTGGCAAGCTGGTGGCCTCATTACATCACTCATTCCCAGTGCTTTTGGTGTTGTATGTGCTTGAGGAGCAACACCAGAGTCATCTCCCTGAGCCTACTTGTCTAAACAGTTGGCAGCAGTCTCCCAGTGGTCCTGCAGGGACGATGCTCCCTGATATCAGTGCTTGGTTCCTTCTCTGACGGGCGTCTTCCTCACAACAGACTGTACACATGCTTCAGCCCTAAAGGCTTCTCTGCCAGGGATGTGCATTTCACATCTGCTTTAGGGGTACAGGGTTACAGCCCTGCTTTGTAAATTAACCCCTTGTGATTAGAAACATTAGCACTCTGACTTTCCCAACAATATAAGCATGGCCCTCATAAGACTTGCTGCTTGTTTCTAGCAGTTGGAAATAGCACTGGGAGATCCTGCGAATGCTGCTTTTAATCTGAAATGTTATTGCAGTGCAGCACACTGAATTTTGAACACAGAAATTCCATGGAGTGGCCTGATCCTAGGTACATCCCTGTTCTGTCTGGCAGCCTGTTTGATGTCATGTTTTTCTCCACTGCTGTCAAGAAGTTTCCATTTGCAGGCAGTTGACAGGGTGGGGAAGGAAAGAATTGCTACACTTAGTGCTCTCCCCATAAAACCGTTAACTTCCCATTCACTTAAATTTGCCCTAAGCACCTTTTTAAAATGCGGTTCAATTTCCCTCTTTCAGAGTTTTTGCTGGCACTTATCATCCTAGTATGGTACTTAATCAGTTCCTGTCTGAATTGTCTGTAAGGATAATTGATGTCCCTGTCTCCAACAAGCTGAAAATTGTTTCCACCCAGCCTCTGACATATAAAGGGACTTTGTTTTCTGCAGTGGGTGTTCTTGTCTAATAGGCAAATGACCCCGGCTGTAAGGCTTGCAGAGTGGAGTATAAGCTGTAGACACCTGCCTTGCCTTTCCTCCCACGCCAGGACAGGTGTGGTGCCCTTTCTGGATTAAAGCTAAGGACTGTCTCCAGAGCTCATCCCATGCAGGCCCTGGACAAGCTGCAGGCGTGTCTCCTCCAAATTGTTTGATCTTCTCTTTCTCAGGGCTGTTTAAAGAACGAAGTCACCCTGTCCAAGGAGCACTTTCCAAATAATGCTGAAATGCAACAGTCAAGGTATGCACGCCTGGGCAGGTGAAATCCTTCAGGTACCAAAAGATCATCAGAGATCCAGATTGGTCGCACTTAACTGATCTGAACTTCCAGCTGTTTCAAGGAGAAGGTAATTAGTCTTCTGAACAAATGAGTCAGAAGTTCTCACTGACACTTGCAGAAGTTTAAACCAGCCTGGTGCAGCTGACGTGACTTTGGTGTGCCCAAGTGTTGCAACAGCTTCTGAGCTGGTAGTGTGACTGGGAATCAAACTGCCATGTACAAGGTTGCAAATACAAAATCTCTAGGAAGGCCTAATATTTTGTTTTCTGAATTAAAACAGCAAAAAACACAACCTCTTTTGAACTACGAACTGCCACTGTATCAGCAATATGAATGCCTGAGTCTACAAGGAGCCCGAGACAGCTGTCCACTTGTCATTTACCCTCTTCATCTCAAGGCATGGTTTATGTTGTAGCCTAAACATGATGCAGCACCTAGGGCTCTTGTTGACCTAGGGAGCACTGTTTTTATACAAAATCTGGTCATCAAACCACTCAGCTCTCTTGTTCTATCCTTCCTGGATGCCCACCTTATGTCTCTGTTAAGGCCTACAAACCAATTACGAGAAAATTTCCCGAACTTGACCTTGAACTTCCCCCTAGTTTGACCTACTGTCTCCTGTGATCAGCATGCACAGTTGTGGCATTTTGTGAGAGCGTAAGGACAGAGTCTTATGAATAGAGTTCGGTAGAAAAATAACTATCCCGAGGGATTTACTCCTGGTTTTGCCTTCTTTCTCCTGCAGAACGGAAGGGGAAATTTTGAGCAGCCAATGCACTGAGATGCTGAAGACACCAGAGGGCTCTACTGCGAAATGTACAGCTGGGTTGCTGTACACAGATTTTCCTCTCGAGGTATGCACTCATTGACAAGCCATCCCCCAAGAGCTGCTGTTTCCTGCAATGTGGGCATCAGTGTCTTGCTTGGAACATGACAGTGGCTCAAGTTCAAGTTGCTCCTGTCCTCAGTTCTATCTTTTATCAGGACATGATGGTGTTTGGGAAAGCTATGGAAACCTATTGTGCATAGTACATCTTATGGAAGGACCAAGGCTATGCTGAGAAACTAGTTTTTGACAGCACTTGATTGCATCTGGAAAGCAACCCCCACTTGATGTTTTCGGCGGTGTCATAGTTCTTCCCAATCTGTCTGACAAATGAGCCTACCTGTAGTTGCACTCGTGCCTTTCCTGTGGGAAGCTGATGTTGAAGGAGTGCCAAGCTTGCTTGGATGGGGAAATCTCTTACATGACTTGCCTTGTGTGCTCAGGAATTTCGGCTGCCTCTTGTTTGCATGATAAAGAAATATGTTTGCTAGGCTTTTATCCTTAAAGGGATAGAATTTTGCTGGTATTTTACGCTTAAAAGGATATAAGATTTCTTCAAAACCAGAGCACACAAACATATGCATTCTCAGTCAATTGTCTGGGATATTAGACAATTCCTAATAAAGCTAAAGCCTAGCAATGTAAGATTAAAATACATTCGTTGGAGATAAATTGTAGTACATTGCACACACACACAAATATCTTGGTATGCATAGGAAACATGCCCTAAGCCGAGTACAAATTTCACCTGTCAAAGCCATCGTGATACTTAATGAGTTAATGTCAAGAATGTCTAAGGGCTTTATTGTGCTTGTTTTAATCATTTGGAAATCGCTCTTCCTGACTCGAGTGATGGCTGGGATTCTTACGTGGCAGTTCCTGCTCCATTTCAAACCGTCTCGACTGTCACTTGTTCATAGCAAAACCGGGGACCTGCCGGCGTGCAAACTCCAGCGCCCGAGGAACGGTAGGGATGGATGTAACAGAGACGTGCCGCCCACCGTGCCGTTCCCAGCCCCGGGCACAGAGTACGGCCGGCAGCACATCCCGGGTCCCGGCGGGGCCGGGGCCGGCCCTGCCCGTT
>VYZS01028814.1:51537-134284 GCA_013400695.1 Neodrepanis coruscans | reverse complement strand
CGCCGCCCCGGCCGAGAAGGAGAAGGAGGGCGGCGAGGCGCCCCGCTTCACCCTGGAGGCGCTGGAGCAGACGGTCAACAACGACCCCGAGTTGTGGGGTTTGCTGCAGCCCTACCAGCACCTCATCTGCGGAAAGAACGCCAGTGGTGAGTGCGGCCGCCGGGCGGGACCGGGAGCCACCGACCACCTGTTGCGCCGGGCGGGCCCCTGTCTGCGCCCCCGGGCGCTGGGCGGACCGCAGCCGCACCTGCCGCCGGGGACCGGGTGGCCAGGGAGGGTCTTGTGAGCAGCGCAGCCCGGCGCGTTTGCCCGTTCACGGCGGTGCCCGAAGCGGGCAGGGATGGAGGGGAGTTGCCGACCATCCTCTGCCGGGGCTGCCCGCCCGTGGGGAGATGCGTGTGAATTGGAGGGCACCTGACTGGGGTGTCGGCGAGGGCTGGGTGAGAGACAGTGGTTCAGAGCTTCAGTTTTCCACAGGAAATGGCAGAAGCGCAGCTGAGCGCTCGCAGGCGAGATCAAACTTTGTTACATATGCAGTGGTTTGGCCAGCGATTGCGTGGTTGGCGCTGAAATGCAGTCTTTCTGGACAGATTTCATTCATGTTGCTGCATGTTTACCCAGAGCTTGACACAGATGCAACAATGGTGATGCATCAACTTCCTGGGCATTTTTACCCTTCGTTTTTTAAAAAAAGAATCTGTTATTTTCAGTAAGTTGTCCTTCGGTAGAGCAGCATTCCAAAGTTGACATTTCTTATTTCAGCTCCCTCTGTTTGTCAGGGACGGGAAAATGGAACGAGCCGAGTCTTGGGGAGGCAGAGTTAAAATCGGGTGTTGTTTTTGTTACCTTCTCCTAAGCGTGCACAGGCAAACACTTTTATTGAGCTTAAATTCAAAATACCTGCCAAACAGAGATGCAAATGTTGGAGGGGGGGAAGAGGAAGGGAACTGGGAGAACAAGGATAACTGGAAGCCTGGATCATGTCTACAGATAAGCCTTGTTAAGTTGTTATAGCCACAGAGGATGCATTACAGCTAATTATCTGTTGTCTTAAAGACAATAATTCTATCCCATAAGAGACCCAAGGGAGAATGCCAAGTGGGAGTGAAAGAAAGGGGCAAATCCTTCTCCCTGGTGTAGACAGAGGTGTGTTTGTTATATTCCGCTGGTGGCTTTACTCCGGCAGTGGATGCCCTCCCCAGAGGCTTTGGACCTTCCCTCAAAACGCATCCGCAGTCGGGGGCTTGTATTGCGGGACCTTCACGCGTTATTCCAGCGCTGTTGCAGGCAGGCATGGCTTCCTCAGGAGTGCCACCGTTGTTTTTTTTCCTTGAGTCCTGCTACTGTGCCTGTAGGTTTCAGACGGCTCTGTGTTGCGTTTCTGACATTGCAGCACTGGCTGTGCAGGCTCCTACTGAGCCTTTCATTTTGTTTTGCAGCTCTCTTCAACTCCCCCTGTATCAGCTCAGTGGATTTAAATGAACTTCATTCTGACCCTCATTTATCTCCCTTCTAGGGACGCAATTCAGAGTTTTCATCTCCATTTTGTTGCAGCTCTACCTGCCACAAATCTCCCTGGTAGCTCAGTTCTGACTCGAGCAAATAGCATTTTTCTAAAATTTTCAAATCAGACCCTAGCAAGTTGTCCATTTTGTTTTGATTCTCTCCTTGTGTCTCCCTGTTTCTCTGCAAATATCTGTGAAGTTGTTTTGGTTTTTACCATATAATATGTAGTTTGGCATCTTGTTAAATATATTTAGAGTTACAGCTGCAAACAAGAGCCAGGCCTTCTTGTAATAAAAACCATTTTTTACTGCTGTTTATGTTTACTTAGATTTAATCCAAGGGCGTGCTGCATGCTCTTAAGTACTTTCATGGCAACTAAAACAGCCATTATAAACCTTCAAACACATCAGTCTGTTTATTCGCCAGTGAGATATGTATCTGTTTATATAGTCCTCACCATTTTAATGTCTTGAGTGCTCCATGGTTGGTTGCAAACGTTTCCTTCTCAGGCACTTGAAAAAGGTGGGGAAATCTGATGTGAGAGATTATTTGACCTGTTTGAAACTCTTGGGGCAATCTGTGGTAGGAGAGTTGGACTTCTGGAAACTACATCTCTATATAGTGGCCTAACCACAAGTTCATCTTTTCTCTCTACTCAGTACTTGAAACACCATGGTAGGGCAACTTAATAACTAACGGACTTCTCACACGTATCTGCACCTCTCCAGGGAAAGCGACAGGTCTTGTACTCTGGAGGTTCAATGAATTGGGGTGTCATCCCCCAGCTGGGTGGTATGTGACCACACAAGCGTTTGGTTCATCAGGTGTGGACAAGAAGTGGTGGTGAGTCCTTTCTGTACGGACCATGGCCAATATGATTTGGAGGTGGGGGATGGAAAGCAGTGCAAAAGCAAGACTCCCTGGCAGTACCTTACCTGCAGGCAGGTTTGGCGGGGCAGAGAAGCTCTGTCTCTGGGAGGCAAATGTCAAACCTTTAGTAATTTTTCAGACTAAATTCAATACCTTAAAGTCCACCCAGACAGTGAAACAGGCAACCTATGAAGATCATGGCATGCAAGTATGTGAGGAACATGAGTTTGCACATGATGTAGTTCAAGATTGCTTTAATATAGTCTTTGAGTGCAAGTGTTGGGGAAGATGGTCTGAGAATATGCAATAGAGAAACCAGCCTTTCAGAGCTTCCCTGTAAGTTGTGGAGAACATTTAGTGGTTTCCGATGAGGTTTTTTAGCCTGATGTCATATTCGGTCATATGGGAAGTTGCTGAATAAGATGAGTATTACAAGATAACCTTCTCTTTCCTATAAATGATGGTCATGCACCTTCAAAGATGTCTGAGCCAGTTCTTTCTGTGGGCACTTGAGCCTCCTGGGCTTCTTTTGGGTACATCTGGCCTGAGCTTGGACAGCTGCCTCAGCCGGAGCCCTGCTCCAACAGGCTCATTCCACTTGCCAGGTTGAAGGCCTGTGGACAAAGGTAGTGGCCCTCATTCATGTGTTGCAGGCAGGAGGCAACATTTTTTGATAAACCTCTTGATAACCTCTTGCGTGATGGGTAGAGATGACAAGGGAGAAGCAGGCAATGCTGTGGCAGCAATCCACTGGAGTATGCCAGCAGCTGCTGGCATATTGGCTGAGCTTATCTTTCTGATTACTATATTGGAAAGAATAGACCTTAAAAGCACTCTGAGGTAGTAATTTCCACTCCCTCTCTCTCTCTCCGCCTCCCCCCAAATTTTAACATCATGGTTGAATGAAAATTAAAAACTTTACATTTGGGATTTCACTGACGCTTAAATATTTCAATTATGAGCTCCGTCTGAACAGCATAGTACACGTTTTACATCCCATAACAGTTGCACAGAGTGCTATTTCCCTTGGAACAGTGGGAGTAAAATACTGTATACTCAATGAAAGGCAGTAAAAGCTGGCACCTCTGTGGTTTAAGCAATATTATTTTAGTTTCTTTATTGCTCACCAAACCCTTACTTTTAGGCCAGTTCCAAGAATTGCTTTGAGATGAACGAGAAGTTTCCCCAGGTCTTGCATTCAGTGCAAATCATAGGAGTAAGTCCATGTATGTTGTTATTACAGGGGATGGCAAGTCCAAGTAGTGCAAAGTCACTTAGACTGTATTATGAAGGTCCTCTTTTGGCAGGAGGAGGAATGGGATTAGATAACTTTAGATCAAGGTAAGAAAATGGATTGGTCCCATTTCAGTCTTACGGGGTCTTCTTATCTTACATGGCAGGACTTGTGATGAGAGGGGCACAGCCAGGGAGCTGGGGATCACGGGTGAGGAGTTTTCTGTGGAGCAGGCAGCAGGCACAACTCTGCCTTGTCTGTGTACAGTCTCTAAAAATAGTTATTTGGAACCCAACTGTGTCACTGTGGTTTCTTCCCCTTCTTAATATTATTTAAAGAAGATACAACAACTAGTAAGAAACCCAGGATTAGGTCCAGCTCGGCTGACACGTGTCAGCTAGCCTCAGTTTAACTTTAGTCTGTTCTTCTAATCCAGGCAAACTAGAGGGACTCCAAGCAAATGAGCAGTACCAATACCAATATATTAGCACAGTTTAACCAAATCAGTAAATGCTTTTAAATACGTACACACATGCATGAAAACTTATGTGTATATAGAGACTATACCCTTCTTCTACTTGTGAGCAGTTACTTCTCTGCTTCCTGCTGTAATTGAACTGTTCAAGATGGCATTGTGGCTTTAGGGGCAACATAAAAATCAATCTGCAACTTATTTCAGCTACAATGATAGAGGAATATCTGGGCATAAAATGGGCCTTTTTCTTGGGCTTTTTTAAACTGTGAGTTCAAGAATATCCTTTCCCCGCCATTGTATCTCGATCGTATTTTTTGCTAGTAGAATAGAAAAATGGAATATAGTTGGAGTTTCTTATATGTGCTAGTATGTTATGCTTAGAGGTCTCTGCTGTTATGTTTTTCCCATCTGCTTCAGAGCACTTGAGTCCTTGCCAAGAGGTTGAGGTGAGTGGTGGTGCAACAAATTATGTGTATTTCTGCTTGATTCTCTTACCTGACAACCTCCCAGGCATAATTCCCCAGCCTCTCTGAACAAGTTGTTAATTTTTTCACTCTCTGACCCGAAGTGCAGAAGATTGTGCTGGTTTGTGGCCACTGATGCGGGTGGGAGCTGGAGTGGCAGTAGGGAAGCTGTGCTCCTTCTTTGTAATGGGGTGGGTTGCTTTAGTACCCAATGTGGACAGGAGCAGGACTGAAGGATAATCAGCTGGTGTGCACTCATTGGAGACCTCTGTTACCTTGAGAGGTTGCCTTGATAAGGAGCAATGGTTGGACTAGGAAGTAGAGACCCAGAGGGAGGCTGAGGTTTGACTGATTGGCTGATGAAGGTTTTTTTCCCTCTGGATGTTTTGATTCATGTAATTTGTTTCAGTTAGGAGTATAACAAAAAAAAAAATCCCAGAAATGGTTATACCAGAAGCACTCAGAATAATCATAAAGCTGATGTTTGCCAATATGATTATTCCCTTTGTCATGTTGGAAAGTACCTTAATAGCATTTATAGCCTTGGCCACGCTAGGGAGTTTTGGGGCTGCTGCCACATTACTTAGTTTATGATGTAAAGGAGGCTTTGGAATAATGGCTGGGAAATGTGATTGTATATACAAGGAGCATGTTTGGGGAATAACAGTGTAATTTTAGCAGTTTATTGGGTTCCTGGCTTTTTTGCTGAGTGCTGATAGGCTTCATGTAGACTTTCAGCCATCCTGTGAGCCTGGTGTCACAAGATGTAGGTGAGCACAAGGAACAACTTTGTGCCTTTTCCTAATGCTGCTGCAAATGCTCTCTCTTCCGTTGCTGCTCAAAGTTAATATAAATGAAAAAAGACACCACACTTAGTGTGTTAGTGTTTCTGCAGTGTGTGTTATATCAAGCAGTTGCTCATCAGTCATAAATCTTTCATGTTGTCCAGAGTAAATACCCAGTAGTGCATCATCCGGGGACATCTATGGCTGAACCTGTTCTCTCTTGTCCTGGTCAGGGATTGAGTTCTCCAATCTCAGAAATGGTCTTCCCCTCAGCTTTCCCCTAGGGAAGATGTGAAAGGAGAAAACCCTGCTTGATTAGATGATACCAGAGGAGGAAGGAGCTGTTTTCTGTATTGCATGGGTGTTGGGAATCAAATCCTCTGCCTGGAGTAATTTCCTCTGACCAGTGTGTGGTATAAAAATAGTGGGGGCTCCTTTCAGGTGGTTTGCTGAAACTAGCAGCTTCCATACAAAATAGCTCTGTTGTGGGCCCAGTAGAGGCTGTACAGAAAAAGCAAGGAGGAGATGGATGAAAGAGTTCATCACCAGGCTATGTTCTCTCGCTGTGAGGCTGATGAGTGGCAGTGCTGCCACCATTCATGTCCTTGAACACATTGGCTTTCTGTGCACTTATGTGGGGTGAGGTGGATGCTTGGGGGATGGTGGACTACTCTTGTTATCTTCTTTAAAGATCAAGTATTAGCGTTAGCTGCTGGGCAAAGAAATGAGCAGCTGCTTGGCATTGTGCACTGATCTTTTTCAATGCTCTGATCTCCCAAATCTCCTATATGATTTGCTTTCCCAGTCTCCTCCCAGTTTCAGGATTTTCGTGCTGCCTTTCTTTATCTCCCAGGCAGGGTTGTCTTGTCCAGCTTTGGCAGTGGTGCTGTCCTGCTGATCCCTCTGTTCCACCACTTCTACTCATGGCTCTGTCTGCAACATGCTTTCCTTTGTCCAGAGTGTAGGATGCTTCAGTAAGGCATAAGGAAGAAGTAGGGACTATTTTCTTTGCTCTTCTCCTTGTTCACTTCCTGACCAAAACCAACACACACCATCCTTGTATAGATCTGTAATTATAATTGTTACGCATCTGTTAAGTATTTTGAAGATTTTTAAAGGACATACAGATGAAGTCAAAATAACCCCAGGGCTTGTGTTGTCAGCTTAACCTTTGGTTTCTTTGCCAGAGGTGTTGAATTGGGCAACTTGACAAAACCCCACAGACATTATGAAAGGACTATGGCAGCCAAAGCCTCACATGTGGCTGTTGATCTGTCCCCGCTTTTAGGGATTTCCTACAACAAAGAGTTTCTATCAGTGGCCACATTTGTCTGGCAGCACATAAGCTTCCCATTTTCCCAGAAGGTGATAGAGCAGTCATACTGTTATAGGCTGTGAGGACATGTAATCTGATGGCCAGTCACTCCTTTTGCTTTCCAAAAGGCTACATCTCTCTCCTGCAGAAACAGAAGAGAGGAGGCCACTGATCAGGTGAAGTGAGTCAGTGAGAAGGCAGCTGTTCACTCATTTTGACAGCGAGAGTAAGGGTCACCTTTCTGGGACCAGCTGAAGAAGAGGAGCCATCATAGGTGTGAATCAGTTCAGCAGCATAGATGGGGAACAGGTACCTTTGCTGACACCTTACTGAGGCGTGTGTCAATTAATTAATTTAACCTGATGTACTGAACTGATGCTTTTGATCCTTACCATGGCAGTTGGTGGGTGAGAAGAAAAATGTACAGCACGACATACAGGACGTGACCATTTTCTTGGGCTCTGTTGAAGAGGTGTCTGTCATCTTGATGGCATTTTATTCTCTTCCTTGATTCCTAGACTGAGTTCATAGTAAGTTGTACCATTTTTTGGTGTAATTGATCCTGGAAGCAGCCCAGGAGGTTTTGTAGTGCAATAAGAGGGCTTTTGGCATCCTGCAGTACCTGGACCAGCTACCAGCTTGGGGACTGAAAAGATCCTCAGGAAACTTGAAATTTCCTGCAGAAATTCTCTTGGCTCATCACTGACAGGGGAAAGAAATTGGCTTTGACTTGGTTTAAACAGTACTGGATTGGTAATAAGGAATAGGAAGAAAATTAGATCACTCATACCAACAGATTTTAGGACAGGTGATTGTTCTCCTAATGAATAAAGCTGGCACAGGTGGATAAGGGACGAAGGACTTTTTCACCTCAGTTTGTTCAAGGTCATTTAAAAGCACTGTGTTACACCTTGAGTAATCCACATGTCTGTTGTCAGTGAGTGTAACAGGTCTGCTTGGTGGAGACTTTGCTGGTGTGGTGCTTGGGGACTGGATTCTTCCTGCCGTTGTGCTTCAGACAGGAAAGGATGTTGATACTGGGGTCTTTGAAAAGATACCTGGAAGCAGAGGAGACAGGTATAAGCTCTTTCTCTGGTGTCCTAAGCCAGCTGAAAGTGAAAGTGCAGGGAGGGATCAGTGCTGCAGGATGTGTGGGAGGTGGGATGCTCGCCAGGAGATAGGAGCGCATGGAGGCGTTGCAGCTGAGCCGTGAGGAACTGGTAATACCTCTGGGTCAGCAGATTCACAGCCTTATGTGGCTTTTCCAGAGCTATTATGTGGATAGATCCTGCCTGTGTGAACAGCTCATGGACTTCACGCAGCCATAAAGGTCTTAGGACAGGCTGGTGAGTGAACAGGTGAATAGGAACCCCTGAGAAGATTAGAGAAGAGGACTGGATTTCTGTCCTTCAATGCTGTGGAGTAGCACCTGGACCTACAAGAATCTGAGGCTTTAAAATTAATAAAACCACCCTGTTTTTAAATTGCACTGCTTTGAAATATTGCTCCCAGGTGAGGGAAGTGAACAGGGCCAGGGTTGTAGTGGAGGTATGGTGAATACATTTGCATTTTTGAGGAGGTCAAATAATTGAAGGAAACTTTGCATTCCACAGTGTTTTGCAGTTTCTCTCACCCTGTGGTAGTTTTGGATAAACACTGTTGGCCCATAGTGACTTTGCTTTTATGTATTGTGTTTGGCTGTAGGATGAGGAGCTACAGTTGGGGAAGGTCGGCTTTTTTCTTGAAAAGAGCAGAGCAAGTCTTGCAAGGCCCTCTCTGGGATTTTATCTGGCAGGGACTGGAAAAATAGAGATTGTGGGGCTGTGGGCTGTATGCACTCTCTAGACTGCAGGTCCTTTGCCCCAGATGAAGCATCTTCACTTCTCTGTGAATGTGGCCCCGCAGCAAGGCAAGCTGCCACCAGGGAGGTGGGCCAGATGCCTGGGAACTGATGCTGGACTCCCAACCCTTCAGTGGGAAGTGCTGCCAGCAGAAAGGAGAAAGATTTCAGAGGCTGGAGTCATTTTGGAGACCCACTGACATACTTTTTTGTGAAGAATGCTAAGAAGAGGTTTTTTCATAATGCAGGGGTATTTCTTTGCATGCCTGCATATAACAGAAATTAGCTTGGCTGAATCATTCACTGTAAGTCTGAGTAGTAGATTATTTTGCTATGGGTTGCAGTATAGCAAAGACAACTGCTAGGGGCTAAATGCAGGTACCTCTGATGCTGCTATTTCTCTTGATGCCTATAAAATAAGGGCACAAAACTCAGTACTTCAGAAAAAGTATCCTTGTTCTACTTGTGTCATTTCTCTAATGTACATTTTGTGTGGAGCGACATGTGATACCAGGTGTTCCAAAGGTCCTGTTAAATCCAATTCTGTAGTCTTTGCCTGGACAACATTCCCACTGATTTTGGTGGTAAAGAACAGTCTGTCAAACAAGGGGATAAGCTCTTGTGTTCGGTAACAAATTAAAGAAACTCCTCTGTCAAAGCTGTAGACCTACATTTAGTTTTGCTGAAGATAAGCTTTTCCAAAACTGAAGATGAGTATCAGTATCTCCCTGCAGATACTAATTTGAAAGAATTTTTTTCCCCATTGTTTTATAGATTAATGCTGTTCAGCTTAAAGACTGCTCAGTGCAGCCTGTGAGGCCATGTGCTACCTGGCTAGCCTATTTCCGCTGGCCCACATAAGAAAAATCCTAAAAATAGTCCAGCAGGGTAGGTTTCCAAAAGTAAATTAGATTTTAAAAATAAGACGTTCAGTTTAATTATCTGGCATACTCTCAGTAAGGAGGAGGAGGAATTTCAAAATATGCATGGAAAAAACATAACACGGAAAAAACCCAATGCCAAACATAGCTGTCCCTCAGTAGTTACAGCCTGCTGTTGCTTTGCTGTTGTGCTTTACCTGTTAACTAGTTCTTCATTATACAATATGCTCACAAAAGAACTGCCTTATGCATCAAATGTTTTTGGAGAGTAAAAACAGTTTTGCAAGCTGAGAGAGTACAGGGGCAGACACCAGCAACGTGCAGACTATTTTTAATGAAAAACTCCTGCCTGTGTGAATGCATATGATGTCTTGCTTCTGTCTTAAAGAGCATGTTTGGTAAATGATGGGTAAGACAAGGAGGAGTAGTTTTGAATATTTTACAGGTTTAAATGTAGGAATGAGATAAACACCTATCTACTGTGAAGGATGTCGAACTTAGGTAGCAGTGTTCTTGCAGCAGGAAGCTGGGAGCCAAGATAAGTAAATTGGTGACGTTGTCTATCTGACATACATCAGCAATTAAAATGTGGTGGCTGAATGCTTCTGAAGCAAGATTGAATACAACAAGGGAAAAATACCCTAGCCAAAGCTTATTCTCCCTTAAGCGTACAGATAGTCTAATTGATCTTCTGGAAGAATATGGGCTGTCACCTCTCTTCAGCACATACAAACTGTATGCGTGGGATAATTGGCAGGTTTTATAAGGAGACCTGTGGTGATGAGAGACCTCAAACCACCAGAGCAGATGGGGATGCTGATGTCTGCTGACTCTGCCTCCTCTCTGCTGACCAGGGATGTCATGGGGACAGAAAGGCACATGAGAGTGCTTGAGGTTGTGGAGAGACTCAAAGTTATCAGATGGATGGGACAACACTGCCTTATCAGGGCTTGTGAGGTTCTAATTACAGACTGCATGAGGTGTGAGGCAGCAGCTGGTGAGTCACAAAGTGTTTTCTAAGGTTTGGGGCTGGCCCTTTATGCTCAGGCATCAGCCACTATTGCAGGTGACTTCTTTCATTCAGAGAGAGGAGGCACAGCCAAGGCAAGAGTATCCTTTGGATGGGACCCTGTAACCCTTACTCCCACCTTTGTCACCTTGAGGTAGGTTAGACAACTCTGATTTTCTCAGCCTAGGACTATGCTTTGGGACTCCATGGAGTTTACCTGAAATGCTTCTGCCTGATTAGAAGCTGCTTCTCATGCAAACAGTGCAAACACACCCAAACTGCAGAACTGCCTACAAAGCTGGCTGCTGAGCAGATTTAGACCTGTACCATTGGTTGCTTGCACAATCCATGTTGAGATGTCTGACAGTGGTGCCAAGATATCCCTGTCTGGAGAGAAAAGGTGGTGTGGGCCCACTGGGGTCTTTAGGGTTGGGATTCACCCATTTTGTGGTCTGGTGGGAACTGAGTTGGATGAGCCCTTGTGAAAACATCCTTTCTAGGGGCAAAGACAGCATTTATAGGAAAGAGCGGTAAAAAAACCCGAGGACTTGTTAGTTTACCTCTCCCCTTGACTGTGACTTATGGAGCATCACTGGGATGGGTTCTGACCTTTTTCCTTGTGAAGATTCAAAATATTGCTGGGATTGTGCTGATATACTGAAATAGTTGTTATTTAAAACACGTGAGTGTTGGTCACAGCATAAGGAAAAATGAGAACAATTCAGCACCCCACATAAAACATCCTCTGAGCCTGGAGTAATTAGATCAGTTTTAGTAGCCTGATTTCCAGAAAGAGAAAGAACAGAGCAAATAGTGGAAAAGATAATGAAATTTGGGGGGGGCCAAGGGAACTGTTTTGCTATGATGATAGTCAACCAGAGTGGTGTTATTTGGTCCAGAAAAAAGGCACCCAGGGAAGCTGTGATTGCACTATGCAAGGGAGTGAGTGGCAAAGTGGGAACTGAGCAGCTGCTGAATTTTTTTCAGAGACATGCAGCACTGAAAGAGTAAATTTAAAGTAACTTTGAAAAGCCCCCACCTTTTCACAACATACTAGGGGTTTGTAGAGCTGTATATTGCATGGAGTGACTGGGAAAAAACCTGCTAGGATTTAGCACGTGAAGACTGTTTCCCAAGATTATATTAATATTCCGTCATTTAATAATAATTGCAGAGGAAGTTCTGATTCATGTTTTAGCCAAAGCTTTGCTTGGACAGCCTTCCCAGGCATTGCATAAGATGTGGTGGGTGTTCCTGGCCTCTGTGCTGCAGAGCCATTCGCTGCTGATGGTGCTCTGCAAAATGAGACTGCTTCCTGCAGTATCACACAAATAAACTTTATTCCTTTCAGCAGTCCTGTGAATGAGAAAGAGCCACAGGACTGAATGTTCCACTGTTCTGAGCTCTTTTCATGATAACTTCTCTAGGTTTCCTTTTGCAGTTTTGACATGGGCAGATCTTCCTTCCTTGGGTTTCATATGTGCTCTTTTCGTTAGGAGTGGCGACCCTCTAGATACAGCTCCTTTTCTTTTGCCTAACTTCAAAGAAGTTCAGTATTTACACAAGTAGCTTGCTTGCTAATTTACTGCTTTCTGGCATAATCTCTCTTGAATGCCCTTCTGAAAATGGTCTGTCCAGATGAAGTAAAATATTCACTGTTGAAGCATTTAGAAATAGCTGTAATTTTGAGTTGTACCAAATAGAAACCCAAGCCTTTGCATTTGACTGGGGACAGGTGTTTTAACTTTTTGTGCAGCTGTTTTTTTAGATTAGCTGGAGTTTTTGACCTACTGGAGTAAAAACCAAACCTCACTGAATTTGGCATCAGGGCTCCAGCACAGTTAACTTGGTGTAAAGCAGAAAGAAGGATTCAAAGCACCACTTCATTACACTGCATTGTTGCATCAATAATGTAGTAATGTAATGTCTTGGAGGGAAAATAATGGGCTCTAATGATGTAACCAGTGTGTTTACTGATACTGTAGCACAATTAATTGTGGCTTTCTTGCAGTTAAGTGCTGCAAATGATTTATGTTAGAAGTGGATGCAGGGCATTTGAGCTTGACTTTCTCCATCCAAGGAGATCGTCTCTGCTCTTGGGATGATCCACAGAAAAATAAAAATGGGTCTCATAAATGAAAACAATGGGCACATGTTTCTTTATTTATCATGTAATGGTGTGCCAGAGGCAGGTGCTCTGCTTTCTTAAACCTATGTTTTATGCCTATCTGAAAACAGTGGGGACTGACTTGGGGGAGAAGTGCCAAGGAGGGGCTGTGGACTTCCAGGCTTTGCCTCTTTCCCTATGGAATTGTTGGTAACAGGACCAAGGTCTTGGTGGAGGTCTGTCATATTTCTAACATCACTCAGTTTGTCTGTGGTGGTTGCCTGAGTGCTGTACCCTGTGGGAAGGGTTTGATCTCACTGAAAAAGGCAAATGGTGGCCCTTTCTGTGGTACCCAGGCATGGTGTGGTGAGGAGGCCCTGGGGGAAGGCTGAGCAAACCATGAGGCAGGATGGGCTGCCAAGAGTTGATTCCATGCTTTATTCAACTGTGGCCAAAACCAGGTGTGGAGGATGGCTATGTGTTGGAATTGAATGCTGTTTCTATCTTTGTGTCATTCAACATACTCCTGTATTGCTTCTCTAGTGCCTGGCAAAAGTTCATCTTGCTTCCAGCCTTCCATTCCATGGAACAAAATGATACAGTCTCCTAAATCGCTGTTTTCCATAACACTTGCAGTTTTCAGTGGCCATCCCTTGTGCTGGGTCTTTGGCCAGAGTTGGTGGAAATCCACCCATGAGCTGGAAGGTTCCTGGGTGGATGAACTGGCAGGCACATGCAGCAACGTAAACCTCATTTTCTTAGAGACTAGGTTAAGAAATGGAACTTCCCACTTTGCAAGAATTGTGATAAATGGATTTGCACGTGCTCATTCATATTTCTTGTAAACTCACTGAACAGTCATGTTTGTGTCACGTACAGAAGACAGAGACTTCCAGGAACTACAGCTCTGGGTCCTGACATGGTGGTTTATAGGCACACCCAAGGATCCTGATGTCTTTGGCAGGCAGAGCTTTTGCTGCTTTTGCATTGGTGGACTCCAAGATGTTTTCCTCCTGTCTTTGCTATGTATTATCGGGGGTTGGGAGTGGGTTGGATGCAGTATAGAAGGCAATAAATTTCTTGAAGTACTTTATAATGCAGTTTTGTCCTCTGCTTTGAAACTCATTAAGTTATTTATGGAGAGATTTTAAGTGACAGTTTTCTGTTGGAAGATTTCTTTTCTGATATGAAATAAATGTTCAGTTTTGTCTTTTAATTTGTTATAAAAGACTGAAAATGATACATTTAATCATTTTATAACCACACACTTTATCTGATCTTTTTGCCAGAGAATAATTGTTTTATACGAAACTTAAATATTTTCTGGTAGCAGGTTACTTGCTTTTAAATATGTATGCAGCAGCTTTTCTTTAAAAAAGGCTGTGCCAGAGAGAGGTCACACTTCAGTTCACAGAAGTGACAGCTAGTGTTTAAAAAGTGGGACACTGCAAGAAGCATAGAGAAATAGTCATAAGTAACCGTGTGATGTGACTGGGACTTACTGGGAAGGTTCACCATTTACTTACCTGAGAAGAGGAGCTCTTCATGAGGATTTGCAGGAATTTTGCTGGTAGCACTTTCTGTTAATAAACATTTACCTCATTACCTGAAGGTGCTATGTGCAGACAAACATTTAGTATATTGTAGACTACTTGTAGCTGTAAGTCCCCAAAGAAATGGCAAACTAATGGTGGTGGTGAAGTGTCCTCCCTGGGAAGAAAGGGGAGCTTCTTGTGTGCCTGGGCAATGGGCCAGGCTTATTTTCCCTTAGGTTTGCTACATGAATTTGGTGTCAGCTTTCTTCCAAAGAGTATAAATTCATAATTTATTTTATTTATAGAGCTGTGCGATTTATACCCTGAGATATGTCTCAGTGGTTTCAAATTACAGAGAAGGATGGAAACACTGGCTGATTTTTCCCTTGCCCTGTCTATAGATTTTTAAGCAGCAGGTCCAAGCCTAAAAGTCTGCGCTAGTAATGAAAGCACTGTTTCGTTTCATGGCCTCAAGTATTGCTGTAAACCTTTCCGAAATGTCTGCTTCCTAATATCTGATGAGGACATGCTGCAATGATCTTCTCTAGGGTTATTATTACTGTGAGAGAAAGTGTTCTTCAGCTTCATTTAGGTCAAATATGTCATCAGGCAGATCTAGTGGTTGAAGAGTGGAAAAGTTCCATTGAAGTCAATATAACACTGGTTTAAGAAAAAAAAAGAACAAAGGAAAAATCAATCCACCAAATGAGTCTGTGACCTGGTATCTTCTCAAGTTATTGAGAGCTGACCTAGAAAAGATGTGTACATACTTGTATTAATCACTATGTTTTACTGTGGTTTTTATTCCTGAAGTGTGCTTGTTGGAGGACAGCTTCTTATATTTGAACTTTCATATGGCACTTCTCTCCTTTGACAATTTTCAGGGATACCAGCCTTTGCATCTGAAGCACTGCTGTTGACAGAAGCTGTCCATTCAACACACACACTTGAAATGCCTCAAAGTGAATGGCTGGAGAGGACATTAGCATGTAGTATGTCACTGCTTTGGCATGCCACCCATTTATGAGGGCAGCTTAAGGGATGGTATCCAGATCTAGAAAATATGGTACAGCCTAATGCCATCAGGTTGCCCAGTGTCTTCTCCCAGTGAATGCAAACGATTCTCCAGCAGGGAGTCATTTCAGGCAGTCTTGCTGCCTCTAGGTGCTAGATAATCTGTCAGCTAGTGCCAATTCGCCTCTGTTTTGCATGTGTAAATGTACTGTTGGGAAGCACCACCTCCCTGAGTATGTAGGAACCAATCTTATACTTGTGCAGGTATTTCAGTCTGGAGATACTGAGGTTTTCTGTTGCCTCACTGTTCATGCAGAGCACCAGTAAGCAGGTGCAGCTGTAACTGCTTACAGAGGTAGTTTGATGCCTCTTATTTTGGTGTAGAATCAGCTGCCTGACTGTGGGAGCTTTTCCTCTGACTCTTGGGAAGCTGGAAGGGATGTAAAGTAGGGGTGGGTACTGCCTTCACATATGGAAATGGTACATCTCCTGGCATGCCCGACCTGGCTCAGTGCCCTGCACCAGCCCTGGGCTCTGCCAGGTGGAAACTGCAGAGGTGCTGGGGAGTTGGGGGTCTCTGTGCTCCCCTTTTTCTTAGATGGGAGTCTGGGAATGCTGATTGGCTGATAAGGAGATGCTGTGGTTGGTGTCCAGCTCTTTGTGAGCAGAACGCCTGGCTTTAATCTCTTCAAGGACAGTATCATGGAAGCATAGTGGAAAGCAAAAGCTTAAGTGCTTTGACTTCTTGATCTGCCTTTCAGAGCCAGACTACTCTTTTCAGCCCTGTGTACTGCGCCAACAGTCTCTTCTGAAGCCTAGATGTTTCCAAAGACCCGGAGGCAAGAGGAGGGTCTTTAGAAGCCTTTCTCCTCAGAGGTAACCTTTGCTGACAGCACCATCTCCCCCAGCTCGGCAGGGCTGGGAGGCTGACACAGTCCCGTGGGAGGTTCTCTCAGGAGGTACATGAACTCTGAATGTTTTCTGAGACTGCAACAGGGCCTCTGTGCAGCAGCTGGTCACATTCGGAAACTCTGCACCTTTTTATGGCAGCAGAGGGAACCAGAAGGCTTAACAAGTCCTGTAGCAGCCTCCAGGGAAGGAAGAAGGATTTATAATCTTCAAATAAAAATAATGAAAAGCAAAATGTGTTTTCTGACTTGTGCAAAGTGAATATCTAAACTTTGTGGAAACTGAGGGGAGACTTATGCATTGTCTGCTCTCCTGCATGCACGTAATTCCTTGAGAGAAAGTAAGAGAAGTGGAAGAGAAGGGTAGATCCCTGCAGGAATAGCTATTTACTATGCTGTGGGAACATGGGACACTGCCTCTTCTGTTCTTGCACATATACGCACCTGGAATCTGAACAATCAGACCAAGATATGTATCCAGAAAAATATACATAGACAATAGGGAATAACCTTGCTCTCATGAGAAGATGCTGTGTCAGGGTGTCATGATTAGTGCCTGTTTCTGAAGCAAAACAGACAGGCAGACTCTTCCCTTGTGATGTATAATTACTCCTCTCTGGAAGGTGCCTGTATGAAGGTAGGATGTTTGCATTGCATGGAGCTGAACTTGACTGAAATTTAAATGTCTGCATTTGTATTTGATTGTTTGCTGTCTGCTAGCCAGCAGCACTGTGGAAATTAAGAAATCTGTTTGACCAACTAAATTTAATCTCAGTTTTGGTGGCTCAGGAACACTGCCATGAGTGGCTTCCATACCCACTCAGCACCCCCTCAAAATGTGGGTAGCAGATGTCTTAGATCACATCTTCAATGGGGCCAGCTGTTGATATGCCTCAGAGGAAAATACACAGTTGTTAGTTTATGGGTTTGGCAAATGGTACTGTGCTGCTCACATTTGAAAACCTGGCTCAGCATCAGCCTCCATGCTTTGTTTGCAGGGTGGTGATGGTACCTGAGGCAGTGCTGCTCCACCTCCTTGCAAAATGTGAGCTGGTACAGCTTCAGTGGGTACAGAATCAGGCCTGTAGCAAATACAATCATCATCAAGCAGAGAAGGTGTACTGTGAATTTGGGATAATTCTCTCCTTGCAGTATTTCAGTATTTCAGTGCCTGTAATGGCTTCTTTAGTCATTGTAGATGTCTATTGTGTTTGTGATCTGTAACAAAAGACAAGGGAAGCAGGAAGGAGTGAATAATGTTCCTGTGAGGAAAGGACCGGTTGACTTCCCATGTGGAGTGAGTTCTGGAGGCTCCTTCCAGTCCTCTTCTCCTGCCCTGCACCAAGTGAAAACTCCATGGGAGTTATTTTCCCTCTGTCTTGCTCTTCCTCAAGTAATGGCTATATCTTGAGTTAGTTACAGTGGGTGATAAGATATTAGGTGCTGCCCTCTGCCATGTTCACTCCTCCCTCGTCCATAAACTCAAGGCTAGGTTGATTTTGAGATTGAAACGCAGAACAGGTGGTGATAAAACCCTTCCACCCATATATAATGTAGTATATGTAGAGCAGTGTAGTCAAATTCCACAGTGTATCTGCTATGTGGCTCTCCTCCCACTCCTGTGAGGGTGCCTGGAGGGAAAACCAGCTTTGTGTGGTGCCCAGGAAGGTTGTAGCAAATCTGTTCAGTGTTTGAGAGCTTTGCCAGTTATCGAGGCCGGTTGCTTATTTTTACCCATGTGTAATGCTGCAGGAAAACAAGAAGGTTGTCCTCTGAAAGGCAGGCTCTTCTACAAGGGAATTGTCCTCCCAGCACCCCTCTCTTACTTCAGTGTGTAAATAGTGGAGGCAAAATCAGTGTTGAAAAGCTGTGGGTGGGTGCAGAAAATGTATAAAAGTGCTTTCCCCTGTACTTGACAGTAACAGGAGCTGCAATGCATTTGACTGGAAGCAATAGCAGCAGCTGCCTCTCCTAACGCTCCCATAGCGATGTCCCTTCTGCAGTCAGCCCTCCAAGGCACGCTGTGACATGGCCTTTTGCCTGCATATATATGCTGTGTACCTTCCTAGTGATGTCCAAGGCAGCATTCCCAGGCTCTTTGCAAGGTTTCTGCTTTACTTCTAATTTTGGATTGTGAGGTTTCATTTAAAGTCCACAGGCCGAGGGAAATAATGGAGCTGATACAACATCCAGCTTGGGTGTTCCTTGACAGTCACCGTGATGCATCCTTCGAATAAGTTTCTTAAACCAAAACCATTTGTTGCATTGGGAGGTCTAAACTTGTGCCTCTTTCACCAAGCAGTGTCATGTATCATGTGTGGTGCAGCATGTTATTAATTACTATACATGGGCACAGGCTGCCCCATTCTGTACATTTATTTCCATTTGTTACTAATTAGGAATTATCCTGCTGCTGGTGGTCTCTGGTGCTCCACATGAATAATCCATAGGGTAAGCATCTGCCAGAAAGTCATGTTCAAAGTAGAGTTAAGCAACTGTCTCTCCCACACCTTGCAATTCCCCACAAGTTTCAGACTTAAGGCTTTAATGTGAAATGCCTACAGGCATAGCTGTAGACAGTTACAGGTAGCCAGTGTTGCTGTGAATCATAACCTGATGCAAAGAAAAGTTGGTGCAGTCCAATCCTATTAAGAATTAAAAGATGATTTGAGAATGGAAAGCAAGCATGGCTATACATGGTGAATTCCTGAAGGTAACCTTTAAAATGCTTTAAAAATGGAGTTGTTCCTTTAACAATATTCAAACAACAGCAGGATAGGGAGTATTTAGCCGTGTAGTTTATTTATTTTTATCTCTGAAGCTCTCCAAGGCAGCAGCAGTGGGCTGTCCCTGTTGTGCTGCAGTGCCCCATGATGCTCTGATGATTGATCTACCCCATACAAGTTCTGTGCCATGGCGATTGCATATTGTGAGCTTAGCATGGGATGTGATAATACTATTTTATATCCTTTTGAGATAATATATCCACAAATGTTTTTAGAAATTTTGAAAAAGCGTCACTCTTTCTAAGCAGTATTTTTCCATCCTGCTTTCCAAATCCGTCCTTTTTCTAGTGAGTGGAGAGGTGAAATGAGTGGACATAATTGCCTCAGCCATATGGACTGGCAAACCAAGTGGATGCACTCCGTTGTCTAGAATTTTAATTTCTGAATTCCTATCAGTGCTGCTGAAAATAGTTTTCTCTTTAGATGCTCTTGGTTCTGCTGCTTTGGGATGACATGAAACGTGTCTGTAGCATGTAGCAGCTTTTAGTTTTTGCAGTTTCTTCTGGTGCTTGAGTTGCCTCCATTTTCTCTTGATAGCTCTTCTGTTTCATCCTTCAACTGGGAAGACATTTGTTGGGCAGAGACAGGGGAGAAGCCACTGAAGTTCTTTCCTAACTAGGGCCACAAAACTTCTGATAAATTTGGTCTGCTGAGCATAGTCATATGAGTTAGACATAAACTATTAACGGCTATAATATCTGACTAAGTTTGGGAGATCAAGGTTAAGAACAGATCACTGCAGCACCAGGGGAGGGGGTTAAAATGGTCTGGGATGAGCATTTTTTGTCTCTGCTTTTACTTGCTTCTGTGCTTCAGTTGTCCAATATGTATTGTGCACCAAGTTACTTCAAAACCTCATCACACCATGCAGCTGGTTAAAAGGTCACAGTCCTGAAAGTCCATGTACTGTCATTGGAAGATGTTATTAAAATGGTATTTCCAAAGACTTTCCCTTCTTGGCACTCTGCTTTCCCAGGCTTGTGGCCTGCAAGAGCCCCTGGTCTTAACCAGCGCCATGGAAAATTGCAAAGTTGTCGGATGTCAGCATTCATGGGGTAGGAGTATCCTCCCCGTGCAGCTCGTTTGGCAATGTGACTGGTAGGACAGCCAGTGCTCAAGTCCCTGCCACTGATGGACCTGGCTTTTGGCATCGTTGTGCAGAGATTTCTTAGTAGCATGTGGCCAGTGTCACCCAATGCACCAACTGGCGTTGTTTCTAAGCCTGCATCACCTGGCTTTCTGGGAAGCATGCTTGATGTTTGCTCTTGGAGAAGCAGGTGGTCTCAGGGACTTCACTGAGAGCAGAGAAAGGCAGCTAAAAAGAGGCATGGGGACACAGCCCAGCTTTCGATAATCCCTGATTAAGCCACTTGGCACCAGGCTTATCCCCTGAGCTGCTGATTCAACAGTTGGAAATTGCCTCTGCAAAGCCTGGGACTTCCTGGAAAGTCAGGTTAAGGGTAGATGTGCTGCAAATACACCCTCTCAGCCTGGAAATGCCTGTCACCTCTGAGCAGTGGGGCAGCAGGGGATGAAGGTATTTTCATGAGGCTGTGAACTCTGTAAAGAATGGGTGAGCCTGAATAAACTTGTTTTCCCATTCCTGTCTTGACAAGGTAAGCTGCCTTTAAAAACACAAAGTACACACCAGGCACTTGTAGTTACTTCTCCAAGGAACAGAAATGACTGTGTTGTGGGCCCTTTGATCGACAGCTGCTGTGGCAGCACTGGTCTGGCTTTGAAGTCCCCTGTACTTCTCTGGAGCCATTGAGCAGGTCGTGCCTAAGCTCTGAGAAAGAGGTGTTGATGCCACAGTCAGTGTATCCCTTCAAAGCAAAGGGCATGGTGGTGTGGAGGACCGGTCCCTTCTCTTGTGTGTTAGATGCCAGTTATGAGGCAGAGGGACAAGTTGGATATGATGGGGAGTTTCCTGAAGTGTACAGTTCTTAATTATAGGACTGTAGTATGGTATAGGTTGGAAGGGACCTTAAAGATCAACTATTGTAACCCCCTGCCATGGGCAGGAATAGTAATAATGTTACAGAGAGCTGTTTCTTGCTGGTGTGTTACTAAAGTTGGTTCATTTACAAAGTACCACTTCAGGCAATGCAGACAATGTAAAATAAAAAGCAATTTTGAGGTAGGATGCCAACAAAGGAGCTGTTTGGATAAGTGACAGGAGGCCCCCACCCTGGCACCTTGGTCTGATAATTTTACCATAACCTATAGAAATCTTTATTTGAACCTACTTAAGACTTTTCATCCACTGTATTTTATTCCTCCCCAACTTGCTGCTGTATATTGCTATTTTTCAATTATGTGTAAATTGTCTCCACTTCCTCTACTCTCCCCGAACTATAAACAAATTTCCTCAAAGCCCCCATACCTCCTGAGCTTGCTGATCCTCTTAGTGGCATCTTCCCAGCTGTGCCTCTCTTCCCTTCTTCACTCTTACCCCCACTCCAAGCCTGCAGCCTTTGACACAAAAAGCCTTTTTATCCTTCCTGAGTGTATATGTCTCCTTCCTCAGTGTATGTGTCTCTCTGGCCTCCAGGCTCATTGCATAGTTTCTTTGTCTTCCATGTGTTAGTGGTTCTCCATCCCCTGGTGACTTCCTCAGGCTCATCACAGTGAAGTGGGTTTTCTTACCAGACTCTAAGAGGAGTGCTGGAACTGATGTACATCAGTCCCTCTTCCTGCCATGAGGTGCTCTTTGCTACCTTTTTTGAATATAACTTGATCATGATGTTTTTGTTTTGTAAAAACACCCTGTGTCAGTGTTCTTCACATGATACCATTTGGAGAACTAGTGGTTCTATGTCAAGACTGTAGGAACTTCTTCTATCAGTACTGTAAATATAAACTTTGGATTTTGTGAAAATATATGTGTTCTAAGTTGTCAGCTGGCTAGCTAGCCCACATTTCTGATACATCTGGACTATTTAAACTCATAGTAAGCACAGTAATAGAAGATACAGATCTGCAGTTTGCATAGATGACTGAAAATCTCTAGGCACATTTCCAGTGGGGATGCTGGTCTCCAGCAGAGAGAGTCAGCAACCTGAATTTGGTTTTGAGTTCATCTGAATGAATCTTCGTAACTGTCTCTTCTGTCTGGTGGCCTGAGGTCTGACTGTGCTCCATGGATTATTTACGGCTCCTCTGGCACAAGTGGTGGTTTGCATTCCAGGATGGGCTGAGAACATAATGTATTAAGTTAGCACCTTTCCTAAGAGCATTTGTTCACACTGTGAAGGGATGGATCCAAGGCTGTTTCAGTGTTGGCTTCCAGCTCTACTGAGCTAAATACTTGGCAGCAGGTGAAAGTTAACCAGATTTACAACAGCGTAGTTGAGTGTAGACTATGACCCAGGACTTTCGCATTCCCTCTGTTTTCGTGGGGTTGGGGTTATTGTTGAAATCTATTCTTCCATGTACATTTCTAATCTCATAAGTAGTAAAGATTGCTTACTTAATCTAGGATTAATTCCCTCCAAGACACTTTCATGTTTGGAAGATGTTTAGGTTTCTGTGGGCAGAATCATTCTTTATTGGACTTTTCTTTTACTCATCATGCTGGTTTATGCTGTGAATTTTATTTCTTCTAATAAAGTACCTGATTGGAATTTTCTAACTCTGTGTCTTATCCTATCTCTGTGTCATACCTCTTTTTCTACAAACTATTTGTCTCCAGACTGCTTGTATATTGCTAATTCCATATGAGCTTCAAGACTGCTCAACAACAGTTTTATGGTCTTGGTGTATATTTGATTTCTTTAGATCCTTTCTGTGCATGTCATTTGGTCTTACTGAGTTGTAAAATGATAGGCTAAATTTATCCCTCAAGTCTGTTGACTTCATTAGATGTTTACTATAGAAAGAATTTGGCACCTTGATTAAATGGATATACTTTCACATTTCTTCTTACTTTCTTTACCAGGCTTCTCTAGAGCACAAATTTTATCTCCTGTTAAGTACTTTTGTGTCCTCTGTACAGAACACATAGGGAAATAACTATTGAGTACCTCATCCTTCTGGATTCTTGTTATGTGATCCCCCTGCCTTGTTGAACAATGGGCCCATTCTCTTGCGTGTATTTTCTTTGGTTATATTTGTAAAAACATATACCTGTTTCCCATTACTCTTCCAAGCTAAAAGCAAAACAAAACCCCTACTGTTTGTCCCTCTTAACATTATACTTTAGAATATTTTACCTCCAGCACATATTTAGACTTCATAACTTCTTTCCTCATTTCTTTTCTCATTTGAGCAAAGAGCTCACTTCATGCCAAGAGCCAGAGGAGCCATTTATTTTTACCCACATGTTTCTTTCTAGCAATGGAATTGCTTTCACATATATCTCTTCCAGGTTAGCCTTCAGGTTATCCCATCCTTTGCATTTGGAAATGCAGGTCACTGTTTTCACAGTTTTTTTTAGTTGAAGATAAATTTGTTGTCCCAAAGAGAGATTGTAAGTCCCTTCCTTAGTACTCAGTTTGTGCAGAAAGGTCACCAAGATTTTTCTTTTAGGTTTTTAGTAAACACTTCCCTCTTAGCACCAAATTTAGCATTACCTCATGTCTCATTGCATTTGCTGTTGAAATGTGTTATCGTTACCTTCACAGTTCACAGTGTCTCCTGACCTATATATTACAGAATGGCAGGTCTTTCCCAAGAGCTAGCTCAGCAATTAAAATTTCCCACTGGCACAGATGGTTATGATAATAGGACATCATATATTTATATATAGAGAAAGTGAGAGAGAGAGAGCACTCCTACATCTTTCAAAGCAGTGTACAAACATTAGCTAATTAACCCTAATAACAGCTTTGCAAGGAAATTAAATGTCATTATTCCCATTTTATAGATGGATAAACTCAGGAAAGTAGACTAAGTGACATGCACAAGATGTCATTATTGAGGAGTGGGATGAGATCTGAGGACCAAGAGCCATCCTGGCACAGCTGCTATTCAGTCCAGCAAGCTGCAAAATGCCAGGTGAGATCTTTCCTGAAATCCAGTTGCTTGATACCTTTTGTATGGTTTCAAATCATCTCTGGTGTGCTCGTTTATTTAAGAGAGAGTTAAAATTGTTGCTTTCAAAGCTTGTCCTTCTTTGCATGACTTGCATTTGTCATTACTCTGGAGCCAGAAGAGGTGTTTGGTGCTGGAAGTTTATTTTCTATTCGCTTTTTTTATGATGAAAATAAGCACATTTGTGTTGTGGCTGCAGTGAGGACATCCATCTGGTTTCAGTGCAGGAAGCTCCAGCACCATTTTCTACATGTGGCTGCCTTTGGAGTGGAAGTACAATCACTGAAGTTGTTGTCGGAGGCTTTGACCTGCTAAAAAAAAATGTTTTAAGTAGTTGAGTAGTGAATTTTTATTTTATTTGAGTGGCCTTGTTTTTGTTGTTTCACCTGCCTCACTCATGTGGATGGGGATGTGTGTCCCAGTCGGTGAATGGAAATTGTGCTCCAGTGGGCACTGTGCTCACCACATAGCAGTGCAGGGGGCTGTACCCTGCTTACTCTCTCAGAGGCACTCAACTATTTAACACCTACCAGTTTCCAACCCTCTCTGTGCTTTAGCTTATCCATGTCTTAATGGGGCTGCAGATTAGTAACTGAGAGAGTCTTGAGGCTTTTGTGGAAGTCTCTTTATGCAAGAGGAGTTCGTGGCAATGTCCGTATCAGATTCAAGTGGGCAAAGGTTTGAGGCTGTGATGACTCTTGGGCATTTGGATAGTTCCTAGGATTTGAATTTTAATCTTGCATTTGGTCTATCTAATAAAATAAAATGTGTAATCCAATTGCACTTTCTTAATATTTTCTCACCTTGCCTGTGAGTTTTGCTTTGTGAGACCTGGACAGAAGTGTTGCATCGTGTTATCAGCTGCTATTTTTAACCTGTGAGAGCAGCACTGTGGATAACCTGTACACGTGCAATGTTTCCTGGAATGTAAGTCTTTCAAACAACCTTCATCTCAAGAAGCATGTGCAACATCAGATGCAAATGACACAAATATTTTGGAAAAAGGTGGTGGAGTTTTGAACGTTGTTTGCTTTTTAATTTCAGGTAACCATCTGGCTGAACACCTGAAAATGGGGGTAGTACAGTGTTTATTCTTTTGTTATCAGTCTCTGTCAATAGTAATAGTGAAACTTCTCCTTGGGGAGTTGTCCTGGTGAGGGCACAGCAGGAGCATTTGAATTGGAAATGGATGTGCTAGCTGAATTTTTCTGTGCCTAATGGAAACTACAGCAGGGAGCTGGAGGAATAAAAAACAACACACATTTCTTTCTCTGCAATGCCGCTGTTATAACTTAAAATGTAATGCAGCCCAGTTTATCTCTCCTTGGCCTTCCACACAGGAAACAGGGAGCAGTGTAAAGCTATGTTGGGCAATGAAGGACTCACACCACCCCACCTCTCTGCACAACAGAAATGGTTTCTCACCAGCAGGCATCTGCAAAGCCTGAAATCCTTTCTAAAGCAAGTGCTGTTCCTGTGCCAAGGACCTGAACTTGTGTGTGGCCTCCCATGCCTGGGACATGTCCAGGGGCTCCCCTCTGTCCCTGCCACTGGGGAAAACTCTTCTTGCCTCCTTGCCATTGATTGCCCTGTGAGCAGGTGGAAGCTTTGTTTTTATCCTATGTTTTAGAAGGAGGGGGAATGTTTTTTGGAGTTGGGGGGGAGTAGAACATAGGTGGCTGCCCTGGGAGACTGTGTTCCCCATGAGCTTGGGAGAGGGCTGGGGGCTGAAGCTACTACCTGGGAAAAGTGCTCTGCACTGCCCAGGCCTTGGGTGAACAAGGGAGGAAGCAGAAATGAGGGAGCTGGTGAACTTCAAGAATTTGTGCCACAGACCACATCAAGGAGATGTGAGAATGCAGTGCAGTCTCCCCTGAGTAACCATAGCCTCATCCCTCCGTGGGTGCTGGCAGGGAGGTGGACCCTGCTGGGGGAGCTGCCATCTTAAAGCAGTGATCTCTGTCTTCATTTGCCCTGGGCTTAACACCTTTGAGAGGAAACTCCATGTTGTATTAATTATCCTTGGTTTATGCTGGCCTCTGTTGTTTAAATGGTACATTTGGCATGTTAGTAGAATGGGACTTGATAGGGCTGAACACGGATTTGGTTCGTGAAAGAACATAAATCTAGCAGTGTTGCTTTTAGAGGAGCTTCTTTTAGAAAGAGATTTCATTATGTCTGGCTGTGTTTTGGTTTGTTTGGTTTATTATTTCTCTAAATTCAGCATTTCAAGTATTTGAGTAAATTAGGAACTATGCTTTATGCCTGGTAGCTGGTGGCAAGGTCCTTGAGTGATGTTACCTCTCTAGGTGAGCTCTGTGCACTGAGCTGGACCTGTGAGATTGTTACTTCACCTGAGTCAAGGTTTTGCATAGTTTTCTGAGAGCAGTATCATGTACAAATCTGTGTTTTCCCTATGGTTTTGGCATATACCCCAAAGCTTTTCTGTGTGCCTGATCCTTGGGGAGCTGAATGTCCAGCTGGGATTGTTTCAGTGTGCTCCAGCAAATGCATGAGAAGAGGCTATGAAAGAGCAATATGCTACAAAGCGTCATCACAAGAATACGTGGGATTAAAAATGGTCTCTGGAGTTGCTGTTTATATGCTGAGCTAAATTAAGGCTTCTGAAATTTGGAGCCAAGAGGGAAAGGGGTTTGCTGGGAGGTGTAGCTCAGAGAAGCTCATTACAGAAGCCTGGGTAAAAAGGCTGTTAGGAATCTAGTGGAGTGGTTATATGAAATATTGAGGAAAACCAGACTGTATTCCCAATTTTGCCCATAAAGATTCTGTTCATTAAAGTCAGCAACAACCTTGCATATACATCTGAGGTCAGGGTTTCATGTAGGAAAAGAAGGAGGCTTAGGGTGTTTATTGTTGGTGTGCAGATTGGCTCTGCAGGGGATAAGTGCAGTTTATTTTCCTGTGGTGTAGTGTAAGAATGCTTCAAGGAATTGCATGCACCAGCAGGGGCTTAAAGCAAAATCTGAAAAAATACTCACATACTTAAAAAATTAAAGTACAAATAATAATTTTATTTTGAGGATAGCATTGCATTTTTCATTCTGTAGAAAATTAAGATTAAAAAATTGCTTTTTGAATGGCACTAATGGATTGGTTACATAGTTTGAGCAGATCTCTGCTCAAGCTGTGAAAAATCTTGAGATGTGGCTGTATAATAGGAAAGAACGTCAACACTGTCTCTGTGAAGTTTTCTGTGCATTAACAAGTGGCCTGGATGAAGTAAGAGTAAAGTGTATAATATCCAGTTATCTGAAGATGGCAAATTGGGCATGCTTTTCACATAGTGGTAGCAACTGTGAGACAGAAAGTATAGGAAGACCAGGAGAGCGGAGAAGAACGGACAGCTGCTTGCAGTGTTGGAATTAATGTAGGTGTGCAGAGATACTAATACACTTGGGGTGAAAATAACTATCAGACAGAAATTAAAAAGAGATTATTAAAATTCAGAGGAGCAGAGAAAGCCTGAGGATACCTCACATAACTAGCTAATCAAATGCGAGTATTCAGTTTGATGTGCTGCAGAAAGCAAATGTTATTTGCCTTCCAGGACTACAAGAGAATATGTCCAAGAGCAAATAATGCATTCTTAAGTGGACCTCCTTAGCATTTCCATGTGCTGGGGTAAAATAAGCTGGTTTGTACTTGAGGCAGCCTGAGAAAAGACCTGGGTTTCTTTCTTGGTGTTGGTTACGCCAGTAGGAACAAGCTTTGGGCTGGAAGTCACACTAAAATTTATTATTGGTTCTTCTGTCATGCAAGCAGCTTAAAACTGAAATCACTTTGGCAGTGGTATTTTTCTTAATTATTAGCCATTTTTTAAAGCATCAGGGAAAACAGAAAGGGAAGTGATCTTAGATGTCTTGTTTCTTGGCTGAAGGGCCACTCTGCTTATCTATTGCTTTGGTGCTTGGGTGTGCTCTCAGCTTTGACAGACCCTTCACAACTCATTCCCACTGCTGTCATGGATGGGTTAATTCTTGCTGCCTCCATTGCATGANCCCCCCAACACCTCCTGCTATGCTCATGTGGCAAAAACCCTTAAAACATCCTCTCTCTACTCATCAATGGCATGGAGAGACGAGTGCTAAGCCCAGAAGGTAGGGCTTTTCAGACTTGTGGCCAAAGTGCCAGCAAAGACTTAGTTTTTTTTCTTCTCAAATGCCCTTACATTTCAGGTGCATTTGCTGACATGTGCCCTATGGCCCTTGCAGTCACTCCTGTGTGCTTGCATCTGTAAAAGTCACATCCCCTGTTCCAGGGTGTTCACAGCTGGTGAAGACAAAGTTATGAGTGAGTTCTTCTTGGAAAAGAGTTATCCTTAGCAGTTTCCAGCAGGATAACTCAAGCATGGTTTAACAGAATTTGTAGGCTTCCTATTTGAATCTGTAGCATCTGCCTTTTCACACGTGCTGCACAGTAAATTTACACTGGTTTTATTCACGCTATATTGCAGCCCAGCCCCTTGGTTTGTGTCTTACATGGGAAATTAAAAGCCAGTGGTGCCTCTAAGAGGCTCCTGTAAATATAGGTTGATAGTGTGGGATTTTTCTTATTAATCTATAATACTGTGAAGTGTTTTGTGTGAAATGTCAGTGAAGGTATTAGTAAATACATATAACACTATTGCTTTGTTGGTTTGCAATTATCCAGTTATTTCAGTAATCCCACTGACTGTGAGCGGGGGGGTTGACTTCTTTTCTGCTATCAGCCCGTCTTGTCAGTATTGGTCTCCATGAGCATTGGCCAACATGGCTGTGACAGCAGAGAACTTGCTGGTGCATAGGAGCAGGAGGGACCATTGCTTTCTCCCTGGTACAGCATAATCTTAAACTCTGTGAGGCAACTGCTGCTGGTTCCCTTTCCTTTTGCCACCTGAACTGAACACCCCATCTGGGATTCACACTGTTCCTCCTGTCCTCAAGATGGCCAAAATAGCTCCTGTATGTCCTGTGCTGCCTGGTGAAGCTTGGCTGCTGCCGTTGGGATGGGTGGTCGCTTACCAGCAGAGATGGATGGATGCAGTGCTTCTGGTGGTGTACAAGAGTCAGGGCAAGCCTGTGGGTTTAGGAAAGTGGTCTTTGTATCTGTTCATGGCAGTGGGGAACGTTATCTTCCTATCCAAGTCTACACAAGGATAAAAACATGCAGTATAGAAACTGTAAGATTGACTTCTTTTTTTCCCCCTCTCTCTTTTCTCTTCCTCAACCAGCTACTGTGAGAATGTCTTTTTGCTTAGTCTCTCTTGACACCCTCCCCCCCCCAAACCCCTAATTTAACAAACCACACAACAAAACAAACAAAACCTCCCTAACTTCTTCAAATCAGCTGTGAGGTTTTCTTCCTGCAAGATGGACTTTCTTGCTGGGAAGCTTTTGTCAGGCACGTGGAATAAATATTTCTATCTGTTATCATCTTTATATGCTCCTTGATCTTATCTTCAAGCAGAGCATCCCAGTTAGACTGAAGGATTTTGTAGGATCCAAATATGAAGACTATTCTGGGATACTGAAGCCTGATGCAGTCACAGAGCACCCTTCATGTTTTGAACTATAGAGACCAGGCTTGGGGACTACACCTTGCAGGACTTTGCAGTGATGGAGCACGGCTCAAATAGTGTCCACTGGAAATTATGTTGTATTTTCCTTGCGGTGGGGGGCTCCTCTTCTTCCTCCCACAACCTTGAGTTCAAATCTTGCCCTCAGAGCCTACTGAAGTGGCAACAGCTGAAACACAATGAAAGAATATTTTTTCATTCAGGGAGCCTTTTAGGGACATAGAAAAACATCTGAGTTGACTTGCTTCCTTCTCAATAATTATATGTGAGTGTTTTCATGTATTTTGAGGAATGCTCTCTGCAAGAGGCTGAAACCACTGCTGACAGCTCTATCCTCTGTATTCTGATGCAGTGTTCTGATAACTCCCTCTACTTTGAACCAGATTGCATCCCGAGAGAAAATCTCCCTGGGAATGAAATCGGGCAGCTTGACTGTATCATTTTATATTGTCATTTGAAAGAATCATTTCTCTGCAGCTGGGACTGTTCCTCTGAAAGTAGTGAAGGTTATAATTTACTTAGCTCCAGCAGAGCAGGGGATGCTGCACAGTCATACACAGTCTTATTGTTTTCACAGTGTTGAGCAGCACCATCTTCTCAAACTATGAGCCTAGGATTTAAAACAGTTTATGAGAAATGGTAGCTTTGGCAAGAAAATAGCATAAAAGTGTTAATATATATGCTTTTTTAACTCCCAGATGAAGCAAAAATTAGCTTCCTTCCACTTTGCAGGAAAAAAATTTACCGAGAGGGACTGTGAAGAAAGGATGGTTTTATTTTTGCTTAGTATGCTGTATTACATTTACCTCCTTGTTATTAGTAAATGAAACCAAACCTCAGCTGTTAACAAAGACAAAGTATGTTTTGAATATGTACAGAAAGGTGTCTGTGTCTACTGAGTTAGTGCCTGGTTCTGGATGGTCATGACTGACCACCAAACATCCACCTATTCCTCCAGCCTCTAGGGACAGCGTTCATGGTCACTTGTGGTACGAGCCAGCTCCTGGATATGTCACTGGAAAAACTCCTGTTGACTTAATTTGGAGTGGCTTGGGCCCCACATTTAAAGATGCTGCAGGGTGACTTGCATGCGGAGAGGGATGAGACCTAATACTGCACACTGAAATGAGCTATTTTAGCTTGACATCCAAAGCCGTGCTTCATGCTTCATTCTTGAGAGTGATGGGAAGTATTTTCTCACCGGCAGTGCACTGGGGCCAGGGAAACATTCCTGCCCTTAGTGCAACAACTGGCGGAGGAAAGCACCTGCTGGGGATCCCATTGCCTGGCGTGCTGTTACTCCTGCTTTAGTCTATCAGCTGTTGCAACAGAAGTTACACTTACTTGTTGCTGATGCTGTGGGATAGGATCAAATTGCTTCTTATGGGCTGGAAGACTTGAATGCATCAGTAGATGATCCCATATATAGTGTGCTTTCTGCTTGATAGATAAGTGCCCTAGCAAGGCTACCAAAATAGTGCAGGAGTGGAAGGTACGCAACCAACTGCTCTCTCCATCCCAGTGTGGAATGTAGTGGCTCCGGAGATGACTGCAGCCATGCCCTGTCGGAAAAGTCAATTAGAGGTCAGGAGAGAAGGATCCAGGTATGAAGAGATGGGAATAAATGCCATACTACAGCTCTGCAGGCAAGGTCTCTGGGCCAGTGAGATGGTTTTTGATGGACACATGGAGAGGATGTGGCTTGGCTGAAATCAGGCAAGCAATCAGATGAACCCCAGAGGTCTAATTTCCAAGGAGCATGCCACAGCCATTGGCAAACTGTTTTTCCTTGCAGAACCAAGGACAACTGATAGATGAAAAACTACTGCAGGAGCTAGATAATACTTTCAGTACCAAAAAATGAATTTTTTACAGTTTACATTCCACAGGCTGATATGCTTGGAATTTGATTAGAAACAAAGTTTTTCTGCACTGAAAGATCAAGTTGTTGTAATTTGATTTTTTTTTTTAATTGTATTTGGCACAGGTTGGCTTTTGTATGAAATGACTGGAGGCATTGCAGGGGTTCTGAAAACGCAGGAATGGGTAATCATAAATGTCCCTAACATTCTTATGTAAAAATAGAGTAAATACATGTGCATGCATAAAAATGTCTATAGCGACACATATTTATGTCAATTTAGCAAATTGTGACAGTATATTCTGTGTTTTATTAAAAAAAAAGTGTGTTGTTTCCAATTCCAGGCAGCTAAGTGCAGGGTTATTTTTTTCTGGCTGGACTACTCTGGACTTAAGTCTAATATTTACACACATCGCTAGTGCTTGAAATGATACAACCTATTTCAGAGCAGTTTAGTCATTGATACCAATGTAGGTTCACAGAGGTTAGATGATGCAAACATAAATCAGCAGAAGCTGGGTTCCAGTGAGAGTTTAAGTTTTCAGAGCCCTGGAAGGCACTGGCAGTCATCTTAATGTGGAAAACTAACACACAGACCATAAATATGCTGAGTGCAGTGCTTTTCGTAGCCACGAGCAAAGCATGTATTTCTTTCTTTTTAAAAAGGAGCTATTTGTATATGGTTGTGCAGCATTTTATGTTGTCACTGCCAATGTAGCTTCACCCTCTCTGCTTTCTAAGCTGTAATAAACAAATCCACCTCTCTGTTCCCTCATCCTCCCACTTGCTCTTTTTGAGGGATCCAAATGTTATCATACTGTTCTTAGTGGAGGTAAATACCTATTTGAAATGAAGCAGCAGCTTAGGAGAGTCATTCTGCTGCAACTTGTACGATTTGTTTGCATGGTCTTCTGAGCATGGTTTTGTCCTACCTATCCAGCACGTTCTCCCCTCCTCTGGTTTCACAGCCCTTTGGCACTAGTTGGAAGTAGTTACACGTATCCCAAGTAACCATAAGTGATTTCTCCACTTTTTTTCATGTGCTTTCCAGTTGAAGCATGTTTTTCTATGTAGCTTTTTTGGGTTTCAGGCTTTTAGCCTTGTATGGATAGGCTGTTCTAATTTAAGTAAGCTCAACTCATGTTTGATATGCTCTCAAATCAGACCTATAGGCTGTCTTTTGGCCAGATTATGAAGTTTACACTGAAGATGAAATCAATAGGCATTTGCCTGAAGAGGAACCTCAGGTTAAGGTTTTTGAAGGGTGAGATTGTCATAGAACTTCCTGGGTTGGAAAAGATCTTTAAGGTCATTGAGTCCAACTGTTAACCCAGCACTGCCAAATTTCTCGCTAAACTGTGTCCCTAAGTGACACATCTACACATCTTTTAAATACATCCAGGGATGGTGACTCAACTAGTTCCCTGGGCAGCAGCCTGTTCCTATGCCTGACAACCTTTTCCTTAAAGAAATTTTGTCCTGATCTTCAATTTAAACATCCCGTGGTGCACCTTCAGACAAGTTTACTCTTGTCCTGTTGCTTCTTACTTGGGAGAAGAGACTGACTCTCACCCAGCTACAACCTCATTTCAGGTAGTTTTAGAAAGCAAGAAGGTCCCCCCTTGAGCCTCCTTTTCTTCAGACTAGACAACCCCAACTTCTTCAGACACTTGTAATCCAGACCTTTCACCAGCTTTGCCCATCTCTGGACACACTCCAGCACCTCAGGGTCTTGAAGGGAGGAGCCCAAAACTGAACACAAGATCTGAGGTGCAGCCTCAACAGTGCACAGTACAGGGCGACGATCATTGCCCTCGTCCTGCTGGCAACACTAGTTTTGATACAGGCCAGAATGCCGCTGGCCTTCTTGGCCTTGTCCCATCAATCCGGCCTGTCCTAGTTGTCTGTGGAGCCTTCCTACCCTCCAGCAGATCAATGCTTCTGGCCAACTTGCATTGTCCTTAGACTTAACCTTGGCGACACCTCTGTACTAGATGAGCAATTTTCTGTCTGGTTCCACATGCAGGGCCTCACGCCTATTATGCCAGAGCACCTGGGAAGGTGAGTAGAGGAGATGCACCTGCTGTGTTGGGCAGCAACTTACTGCAATTGCCCCCTATCCCTTAAGTCCTTGTGTTCAGATGGAGATGGGATTGGGAATCCTCTATATGCGACTTGTCTACCCTTAAGCCTGTTCCAGGGAAGGTAGGGTACAATCTCAGCATTCTGTTTCTCTCATTTTCCCAGATACTACTTGACCTGCTTACCCACCTCCTCCTAGAGCTCATTAATTAGGCAGAGGAGTTCCTCTGTCCTGGGGCACCTCCTACAGCTGTGCTCATGGCTGTGGGTGGTATCAGCTTAAGAGCAGGGCACTCTCTGCAGCCTGGTGCTTGGGTGACAGCGAGTTCCCCTAGAGCTCTGCCTGGGCAGCTGCATTGGCCATGGTAGGCACAGAGCTTAGACAGGCTGTGGCTTTCTGCTGTGTGGATACCATTGCTCCCTGGTGGAGCTGACAGGGCTTCAACATCCTCTCCTGCACGCCCTCCCATGTGAGTTACCACACCATGCCCTATTTGCTTGCACTGGTCTCTAGCACTCTGTAAAGGCTTTTTCTACACCTGGGGAGGGAAGGATGGGGGGCGTGGCCACCATTGCCTCTGGCCCCACTCAGGTCCTATAAATTGCTGTCAAACAAGCTTATGGCTCTGAGTGACTCTCAGCTCCCCCTGAGGCTTCCCTGCTGTAGAACACCCCTCGGTTTTTGTGGGGTTTTTTTGGTTGTGGTTTTTTTGTTTGATTGTGGGTTTTTTGTCCTTTTCTTTTTTTCACCTTTTCCTTTTTTCCTCAAAAGTTGTTGAAGTGGCAGTGTGTTTGTAGGCCTTTTAAAATACCGGTACTTGTGAGTCAAGAGAAAAGATTATGTGGTGTGCTTCAGTAATAAGTAGCTCTCACAGAAAGATGTAATTGTACTGCAGCTTCTGGTGACCTCATGAACCATGTGAGTGGGCTTGGGGTGGCTTCTCACCATATGCCTCAGATGGGAGGTGCTTCAATTGCCCAGTTGTATTTGAAAGTTAAACCTACTGTACTTTGATTGCTTTAGCTCAATTTTTGTGCTGCTTCTTACTTGTAGTTGTCTCAAACCCTCCCCTTCTTCCATCTAAGGTTGATTTGAAAGTGCTGTATTTCAGTATTAGAAACCAAACCTGTACACTGTGAGTTTTCAGCTGTCGTCTTCTTTTGGCATAGTGTTTTCTGCTATGACGTCTGCTCTTGGCTTCTTCACCAAGCTCTCTGTTCATTGTCCCTGTGCTTGCAGTTAAACTCCTTCTCATTGCTCATTACCTTTAGCAGCTCCTGCCTGACCTTTGGCTTCAGCCTCCTAACTTTCCTCATCCCAAAATATGGATTTTTGTTTTGACTGGGAGGTTGTGAACATATTTTCTCTACATGCAAAATAATGATACTAGCTAGTGGTGCAAATTACCCAGTCTGTGTTCAGCAATGACCTTGTGTGATACACGTGTGTTACATGGTGCAGGTATTAGGGGACATGCAGCTCTTGGTGCTGCATACGGAGGAGAGCTCATGAGCAGTTGCTGCTTGTAAGGACACAGGACTGTCAGCGGATCCTGCTGTAGGGAGGTCCATTTATTTCGGAACAGTTGCTGAGGCTTCATTGCAATTCAAAATGGAGTGACATGCCAGAAGCGGGAAACAACTGGAGAAACACTGCAGCTGGAAGTGGTGGTGGTGGGGTTGGTTGGTGAGAGCCTGCAGCACTTTGCTGCTTCGTGTCTCTTCAATCAGTAGCTTTTCTCCCTCCCTTGCTTGCAACCCAAATTTTTGCAGAGATGGTCAGAAGTGCTGTGCCACTCTCAGACAGGTGTAGCATGCCACTAGAGCAGCCTTCCCACATTTTCCTTTCCTCTGCCCTGTCCCTTGAGCAACCGTGGGGCTCTGTGGTCTCCATCTGCAGTATGGGGAGCAGCTGTCACACTCCTGGACCTACACCAGTCTTCAAAAAATCTCCCACCTTGTTGAATACAGCTGGGAGCCGTGTTTGCTCCAAGCCGTGATGCTGTCCCCAAGTTATCCCCAAGCTTGGAGCTCTTGGTTCTCAGGCTGCTGGCACTGTGGCATTTGCACCACCATTCATTCAAATCCTTTGGCAGCATCTGTTCACCCTTTGATCTAATACAGCTTGTGAGTGACAAGATTTCCACCAAGGTCAGTGGGATTGCTGGGATGCCCCAGTGGGAGCTGGTTCCTACCCCAGGTTATATCTGGTTAACCAAAAACATGACTTTAAATCAGTTAAATTTGCATGTAAGTATTCTTGAGCTGACTGAAGGCTGCCTAGGCCAGGAAATTTGTGTCAGCTGAACTAGAATGGTTCATTTTTCTTGTTTCTTTGTATTTGGACACAAATTATGTGTAAACCTGGCGATGGGAATGCATGTGGGGGATTATGGTCCAGGGACTTCCACTGAGTTCAGTACACTGAACAGTAGGTTGGGCACAGCTTTTGTATGGTACTTAACAGAGCTGATAGCATTGATTGCCTTCGCTTTTTGGTAATATGTGCTTGTTTAGAGGGAGGTATGGCATCTGTCATCTGATATATATTGCTTTGCTTGATAAATAGCAAATACTGGTCTGCATACAATCTGTGCTTTGTTCCTCAGTTCAAAATTTCCATTTTTTTCCCCATGGTCTACTGATTTGTAATGCAAGGTGTGACCCTTACTGTAAGCTGCCTCCCTGTCAGGAAAAAACCCTGGTAAGCAGATGCCTGCCGCTCTCAGCTCCACCAGCTGTTGCACAAGCTGACAGCTAAGGATATGTTTTGCATCTTCCATGGGGAGTGTTTCATGTTAGGGTGTAATTAGCATTAATAATAATTAAAGTTGGATAAAGATAAATGCATTGTAGACATATAAACTATTTTGAGAGTCTCAAAATACATGTAGTTGTGGGCTAGCAACCTGGAATAAATCTTGATGCAGCTGGCGTGGATGGCTTTAGCCCCAAAGTTCCCTGCTAAAAAGCATGGAAAGCTGGAAATAAGAGCTTGACAATTCTGCTCTTCAGCATCAGCAAGTTCTGGGTAACACCCCTTCTACCTACACAAGGCTGCTTGTTGTGGGTCTTAAATTTGATATATATTCCAGCAGCTCTTGCAAGGATCAGTGGAGATCCATTATGCTTCCAACAAAGCACAGCATAGAGCAGCATGCAGCTGCCCTGGTGTGTGCCCCTGCCAGAAACCAGTACTGGCACCCTCCTGGTGAATGCCTGCTGGCTGCCCTCACAAGTGGGTGCTGTTTGTTGGGATGGCAGTGAGAGGCAAAGAAGCAAGCAGGGCATGATGGTAGAGGCTGTTCAGGACGGGGACTTTGGAGGTGGTGGTTGAGCCCAGTGCTGCCTGACAAAGCTGGTGTGCTCAGCCTCATTGCTGCCATGGGCTGTGGGTTGTGAGCTTGGTGGAGAGTACGCAGAGCAGTGCTGTCACAGCCTCGTTTCATTTAATGAGCAAATCTGTGTGAAGGCAAAGATTCTTTTATTGGATCTGTTCTCTGTGTTTTTTTCCTAGCACTTAGCTGTGCTTTGCGTGTTACTTGGAAGGCTGAAAAGCAGGATCGTGTCTATTTATTAATCTCTGCCTAATAAAGATGACTACCAGATATGTTCTTTGGCCTTAACAAAGAGGTATAATTAGTGATGAGATTAGACATGACCCAAGAGGAGGTGCTTTGCTTAGGAAAATATTCAGCTATGGCATATAATACAGTCTGTCTGAGGCACCACATCCTCCCTGGGGGCCTCGTCTCGAGCTGAGCAGTGACCCTTCCCAGCACTTTGGTGCCGTAGGAAACACAGGAAGAATATTAATGATAAAAGGATACACAAAGCAAGCTTTGCCTCAGTCAAACAACACACTGCCAACCTAAAATTATTCAGCAGAAGTTTAGTTGGCAAAGTTAATAATTTATGTCTCTGGCTGATAGCATCCCATGCAATAGCAGTGTGTTCAGCAGCCTCAGATCTGATTAAATATGCATGGACTCATTGGATGCAATTTCAGTGCAATTAGTGTATGAAGGCAGAAGGATCTGTATCATTTCTGGAATTGAACTAAAAGGCTCTGGTAGTTCTTTCATTATAACATTTTATGGGATAGTAGTTGTTCCACATCAGCTGTATTTAAGTACAGTGGTTTAAGAAGTGGCTGCCTGCCGTGTTATGTGCTATGTGAGAAGACAAGTACTCTGCATGTCACTAGGCACAGAAACTGCTTGGAAATACTAAACTAGTTCAGTACTAGAGAAAACTTCTTGCAATATGTCTTCTAGCCCCATGTGCCCGAACTGTGTGTGCTGGCAGGGAGGTGCACAGCCTGAGGAAAGGTTAAATCAGAGAAGATCATTGGTCTCATTTCTTTTTCCTTTCTTTGCTGTTAAAACTCATGTATTGTGTTCATCACAGACTTCTGAATGCCAGGTGTAGGGGCTTAAATACTTGTAGAAACTGTTTAAAAAAGAAAGGGGAGAAAACAGCACTGGAGGTTTCACAGACAGCATCTGCATGTGTTTCCTGGCAAAACACCAGTTGCCCCAACAGCTTTCCTTCCTAGAAGCACATCACAGACAATTGTTTAATCCATCCCCAGCACAGCCAGCTCTGCAGATGAAGACAAGTCTGACCAGTTTGTAGCAGCTGACAATCTGGCTTGTTCTATCTAGTGACCAAGGACAATCCTTGGTCTTCTCTGCAGCTTCCTTCATTCTTTTCTCTCTTTTGTTTTGCTGTTGTTCCCCCTTCTCATGCCTTCCTTCTGGCTTGTGGGCTCTTCAGTCTGCTGTCCGCTTGTGAGCCATGTTGCCTGAAGCTACTCCAGCTTTCTATGTTTGTGGCATGTATGCTGTTTTTCCCCAAAATACATAATTTTACTAGCTTTTCACCTAGTGGTGATTTAAGACAATCCTCAGAAGGATAAGATTGCATTCAGGTGTGAATCCCCAGGTGCAGAGTCACCTGCAGCACCAGTTCCCTATAGCAGGTTAAAGAGGAATGTGCACTCATCAGCTCAGGACTAGAAAGGAGCAGGGAGGAAGGTGTGGGCTATGGATGGGTGTATGGTTTGCAGCATTGCACTCTGAGCCTTGCAAATCACCAGTGCCAAAAGTGCTCCAATACCATGGCAGAGAGAGTCAGAGAAGGATTGTGGTTTGAAGAGACTGCTGGAGACCATCTAGTCCAACACCTGGCTTGAGGTATGACTGACTTCAAATATAGGTCACTTTGCTCAAGGGCTAACCAGTCAAGTGTGTTAAAGTGAAAAAGCATGAAAAAGAACCTGTGTTCCTGCTCTGCAAATAAATGCATAATTCAACTGTTCTGGCCAGTGTAGGTTTGGGCCATGGGAAGAGCTTTTATATTTTTCCTTTGGTAAAAATTCTGAAGATGTGCAACCTGTATTTACTGGTATGAGTTCAGACAAGTGTCTGCTCACCTGGTTGTTTGATCTTGGTGCCTTGTTGTGTCTGTCTGGTAGAGGCCTGGGTTTGTGTTATATTTTGCAGTGTAATGGTGTGGAGAGGGGACAGCTGTATGGTCCTGAGTGCAAGGCTGAGGCTGGAGGCTCTTCATTCAGATATTTGTGTCTCAGTACACAGGTACTGGGAGGAATTTAGGGGAGCTGAATGCCTCTCTTAATGCTTCTTTGTTCCCTTGAATATTCAAGCCTCCAGGTCCATCTCTTGGCTTCCAGTCAGTAATTTGGGAATAACAGAGGTGTCTGCTTCTTAGAAGTGCTGGTGGGATTAATGGGTGAGTGTTAGAGAAGCACTTTGAAGAGTAAGGTAGTGCTGGTGTTTAATATATGATGTCTAAGTCAGCTGAAACAGCTGCAGAATCCTAAGAAGTCACTGTGTTGCTGGTGCTTTGGAGAAAGGCCATGTGGGTAGCTCCTTTCACCATGGGCATGGTGGCATTCACCTTCATCAAGCATTTAGGTCTTTTCATCATGGAAGGTGTTACTCTCAGCTGCAAAACAACCTTTGAAGGAGGGAGGTGTTGTTAGGAAGATGCAGAGCTCCGCCAGTCTGTCAGGAATTGCATGGAAACATCTGCAGGAGTTCTCAGAGCTAATGCTGTGTATCTGCTTGCTGGGGTCATCTTTTCATAAAGATGAAGAGAGCCAAAAAAAAGCACATCTTAAAAATTTGGGGCTAGAAGTTTTGAAATTAGTGGGAAATTCTGATTTATGCATCTAACTTTTTTTAATAAAAAATTGTAATAATCAGCTTTGACTGTGTTGAAAAATGTCATTTGTATTCAGTCTATATTGTCTACTACATGTGTTTTTTGTTCACATTCTGAAAAACAATTTAAAACCGTACGTTATGAAAAACAACTAGATTCAACTTTGCATCTGTCTGTTAATTATTTATTTTTTATTTTCCCGTAAGAAAGGATTTCCCATACTTTATTTTTCCATACTGCTACTTCTCAAGGATCAGATCTTTTAAAAATTAGCTATTGCAGATCTGGCTGTCAATAGCACTTGTGTTGTTGTTGGGTTCTTCCCCAACACAGTAATTTCCTTGAGTTCTGTCCTAATGAAATCAATGTGAGTTTTACGTGTAAAGCTACTTTGCTGATCCTGTGTACTTTATTTACTGTTTTTCCTCTAAAACATTACTTCAGATATTCTTACATTTTCAGAAAGGTTCTTCCTTGAAGGAGAAATCATAAATAATGAGGTTTTCATGGATGTTGAATGGATGGAGATGCTTGAAATAAGGAGAATTCTGTATAGAATTCCCTCCTTTCCCTCCTGTGGGAATAGGTTATGCTTTTTTGCATGAAGGATGTGAGGTTACAGAAATAGATTGCCCAAAAGGGTGGGCAGGGAGTTAGCTGCTCTGTTGTTTTACAAAGCATTTAATAGCAATTTGTAAAGCTGAACAGTATTTCTCTCTGCAGTGTTTATCTGTGGCAAAATTATCTGGTTCAAAATAGCCTGAGAGTTTTTCTGAATGTTTTCATAAAAATTAATTATTGCCATTATTCATTAGGCGAGGAATTCAGTAACAGAACGAAGTATATATTTAGGGAACAGATTATTGCCTTTAAGGCAAAGATATGTTTTTATTAAATTTTGCATAAACATAAATTGATATATAGTCAAGTAGACCACTTCTGTTGAGGTTCTGCATATTCAATAACTCTGAAAGAGAGGCTGATTCCTATCTTCCATCAGCCTTCAACAATGGAAGCATGTAAATCATTTTCCCATGAAAATTAAAATTAGAGTCGCAACATTATTAATCTGGTTACTTAAAACAACTTTTCTCAAAAGCAAGGATAGACCAAAGAGCTATTAGTTAAATACTTGCCTTCAAAACCAAATCAAAAATCAAAATTTTTTGGTGGAAAGCATTGGTTAGTTGGGGCCATGAGAACTGTTTATTTAATGATATAAGTTTTAATATAGTGGTGGTTTAAAAGCATTGTGTAGGAAGAATTTAAATATATTTTTTTTTTATTTCTAGGATATTTCTGGGATAACTTGAGTGTAAACAGGAAAATCCAAATTCTTCATCCATCCAAAGCAGGGTCATACTGTCGTGTAAGGAAAATGGGGTTATTGTGGATTTCAAGCATGAATGCTAGATTTAAAATAAAAAAAAAAAATCACTGTTAGCATTTTTTAATTCCAAACCCCACAGAGTGTTTTTGATTAACTAGTTATTCCTGGCCTCTCCAGGGAGAGTTTGGAAATTCAGAGTAAGAAAAAATAGCTAAACAGATGGAAGAAGTTGACATAGTTGTGTTTCACATCATCTTGGATGGTGTTGGGGACAGAACTGGTGTGATTGAAAATGTGACCGCAAACTCTTTCTTTGACTGTGGGTTTTAAACCTGCTTTCCTTCTTGGTAGAGGAAGTGGCCTTGAAAGCATGCTGCTCTTGGTATATAACCTACAGATTTTTTTTCTTTCTCAGTGCTATTTGGTGATGATGGTAGTAGACCTCCAGTTTACTGAGGTAGTGCTTTTGTCCCTATTGAATAGTGACACTATCCCCAGCTTCCGTGATGTTATTGCTGATGTTTTGGGGACTGTTTCCTTATTCTCTGCAAAGCCCCCGTTACTGCTGTGGTATTTCAGAAAAATTGCTGTGTTCATTTAATTTTCTTCCTTTCCTCGAAACCCACCCCCACCACACACGGCAGTTTTTACATGCTGTGGCAGTGCAAAAGAGCTCAAAAATATGAAGCATATGTGCTCCAGAGGCTCAGAAAGCTGACAGCAAATAAAAAGAATTATGGTTTGAAAATATACACACTGAGCTTTTTCATCCAGTCACACATTAGGAGGGAAGAGGGTGTCTGGCAGATGAAGCTTAAACTTTATGGTTGGCTGATGTTAGCCCTGGGTACTGGTTATGCATGTCAAAAAAGCTTTGGCCAGGTAAGTACAGCATGTTGGGAAAGGTGTTGGAGAACGTATTAAACTCGAACTTCACATTTGGCTATAAATGCAGTTTGAACAGTCTTTTATTTAAATAATTCACATTAGTATCCCAGTGTAGACACAGTTGCCTCTGAAACATAAGCTTCACCCAGAGATTAACTGATCAGAGAGGTATCATCTGCAGTATCATCTAGTTTATTTAAGGAGGTCCTCCAGGTCATGGAGGAAATATGTGGAGGGATATGGCAGGACTTTTCTTCTCGAGCTGTAACTGCTGAGTGGATTTTACACTGGTCTCAGCCTGGAGAGGCTTTCAAGACCTGACTGTCTTGAGTGTGCTCAGAACTAGACTTGTGCAGAAGTATTCTTTTACCACATCAGCCAAAGGTATGGGTACCCATTTTTCCTCCATTGTCTCCAATGTTAGATTCATGCTGGTGGAGACAGCTGATAGGATTCACGTGCCATTTAAACTCTTACTGGAAGTATCAAAACACAGTTTGATATTCGTGGTGTATATGGGTGCATTTGTCACTGACTCTCTTTTTCTCCCAGATCCTTGTTAAGTGAGAAGCAGCAGTAGCTGGTAATCAAATGTATGAAATATGTTTATTATTTGAAGACTAACAACTTGCTCTACAAAGCAATGTCTTGAGTCTGCAAATACAGTAATCTTAGGAGCTGCTTGGATACCCTACAACACTCTAATTAAGTGCTTTTTACTGGGGCTTGACCTTATTTAAAACAAACAAGGCTGTTGCTGGTAAAAAGGATGGAGATAGTCTGCCAAAGGAAGTGGACATTTTATACCTGTCATGATTGTTAAAAATATACAAGTAAGTTGTGGGAAAATTGCATTTTAGGCAATAAAGGTTCTGTAGAAAATAGTTGGTTATCTATAGTTTCATTTAAGGGGGAGAATCAGTGAAGGAAAATGTACCTTAATAAGCCTTTCTGGACTGCAGTTCCTCAAGGCATCTCTAGGGTTGCGCTGAGATGGTGTTGACATTGCTTGCTGTGTCTGGGTCAGGATTTTCTCCATCTTGACTTTTAGCATAATGTTGTAACAGCCTGGCAATGCTAGCGGCCCTGATTGCTAGGGCTTTTGAGCTTGGCTGGCAGCGTGGTGGGATTATTAGCCCATGGAAGCACTGCTTCTGGGATTTATTGACTGAAGGTAGACACAATGGCATTGCTTTGGGGGAAGGTTGTTATTGCGACTTTTTGGCTGAGATTGTCTGCAGTATCCACTGGTAGGGTCTCATTTTGGTGAACAAAGAGATCCTACCTCCTGTTGGCACATGAAAGTGCTTCCTAGTACTTGTAGTTTTGCATGGTGTTGAGGCCCTCCAGAATCTCACTGCTGCTGTAGGTCTTTGTGGTATGTATGCACAGCATCTGTTGATTTACTCCAAGGGAGTGTGGTACTTAGCATGATGCTTTCTGTTTTGGAAATACATATTATGCATAGTCTGTGTTGCAATTTTGGACATGTGCTGGTATTTCTTAGTAGACATACTTCTTTTCCTCATGGCTACTGGGAAAAGGTACTATTTTTAGCCTTTCAGTAAGCTTCTTTGCCTATCCCACTGTGACATTCTGCTTCTGTCAGTACTAGTTAGTATATGGGAGTCTCTTTAAATCCAGATTTTCCCAGATATGTCCCCTTTTTTGGATTTGTGCTGAATTTGAGAAATGTAAATTGCTCCTTTTTCCAGGCACTCCCAGGCGTGCTAGGAATTGTCTCTTGTGTATGCTGAGACCCTGCCCATAGCACTTGCAGAGAAGTTGCAGCGTACAGTGCATGTGTGTTGTACTGCCTGTCTGTGGATGTTGGACATGTCTGCCCACAACAACAAATGCATCAGCATACTCAGAGCTTCCCAGGAGCGTGGGACTGGCTGTGCTTGGGTAGTGGAGTACTGCTCCTGCAGGGATGCACGATTTGGTGAAAATTGGCCTGGGATGTAAAACCCAGATTACAGCGGAGGCTGGTAAAAGGACTCTGGTTATAAGTCAAACAAAGAGCAAAGGGATGGATTTCTCCTCCTCATTTATTGGACTGTGCACGGGTTTGCCAATTTGTCCACGCTGCTCAGTGAGGGTAAAGGCAGCTTTTTGACTTCAAACTGGAGAAAAACTTCATTGAATAAGGATGGACTTCAGCCCATGCAAAATAGTGAATTATCTCTGGGGAACCTGGGCAGTCTTGAAAGGGACCTGTATTCTACAAAATGTGTTTTAGAAATCAGAAAGGAGCTTGTTGATTGTGTTTAAAATGAAGTCTGTTGTGAAGTGATTGAACAAATAACTCTAAGCTGGTGAAAGAGTGAGGAAAGAAACAGCATGATCCAGGCAGAAAGGAATATTTAAACATACAGAGTATGAAGGCTTGTTAAGTGCAGAGTTAGTGACCCAGAAAAGAGTCACAGGATCAGGATGGGTTACTTGAGTGTTCCTGTGGTGTGGTCCTCAGAGAGGACTGAGGCTTGAACATCCATCTCCAACTCTGAGAAGTCTGCTTAAAACAATGAGCTGGGGTTTTTTTTAATTGTTTTTATTTCAGAAGTGATCCTTGATACTGGGTACTTCTTGAGTAAAAAAAACCCTGTGCTTCAAGGAGATGATGTGTTGTGCTTCTTGAAAGCCCAGCCTCTCCCAGTTCTCTTGGAGCTGGCATCCAAAGTCTCTGGTCTCTAGTGAGTAACAGGCATGTCGGATGCAAAGCAGGATAATTTACTGTGCTTTGTTTCCAATGCTCTTGCCAGTGCTCTGTTAACTTTTCAGCACCATTGTTAATCTGAATGGATGTTCTAGAAAATAGTCAGAGGGGATCAACAAAAAGTAACATAAAAATATTTGGAAGCAGAAAACTTGCAATAAAAAAGACTGAGGATGAGCTTTGTGCAAAGAGACGATTGAGTAGAGGCACGATATCTACAAGTACATAAAGAACAGTTTCAGACCAGGCAGGGATCAATTGTGTGTAGTCAGTTGGGACATAATGATGAATGAGGCAGCAGGGGAAAAAATATGTGGAATGAATGGGAAAAAGATGAAGATTGCCTTGGGAAGGGCCATGGGGCCTCCGCTGTAGATGCTTCTGGAGGTAGAGATTGCCTTTTGTGGGCACACCCAGTAAGTGGCCCAGCAGCTAGAAATGGTTTTAAGCCCAGGTCCCAGTATTGAGGAAATACTTGAGCACTGCTGGGTTTGAAGTGTGTGCTGGAGTCCCGTCAGTGGCAGGAGGAGCTCAGTACCTGCTTTCCTGAGTCACGGCCCAGTATTACAGAAATGTAATACTTAAATTTTTGTATGTTTAGGTAAATTCAAAGTGAGTTTTTAAATAGTAAAGGGAACTCAGAGCATTGAAGGAGATGTTTCCAGTGGCAGCTGGAGCTTGAGGCATTAGTTCCAGGTCAGGAGCTGTGTATTTAAAGACCCTCAAGCTTGGATGACCTCATAGTCAGTGGAGGAGTGCAAATTGTTTGCAAGAAATGGAAGTTATTTCTGATGTCTCTGGAATGAATCTTTGGGTGCCATGGATATAAGTAGTACTGAGAGGGTGACTTAGTCAGTGGTGAGGAAAATAGAGAGAAATTAATGGTTCCATTTATACTTTTTTTGAACATTTTTTTTTCTTCTGTCAGTGTGGCTCCTACAAGCATGCCATTTCATCTGAAAGAACTAAAGAGGTCTTTATGGGCTTGGGACCAGAGATAGGAGCCATGCTGTGTGTAAATATGCACACATTTTTTGGTTGGTTGTTTTTTTTTTGGAAAGTGCAGTCTACTTTTAGAAATAAATGTTGCTCCCTCAGAAACCTGTCCACAGGGTTCTTGCCTCAAGTACAAGCATCTTTAATGCTGCTCTAAACTAAAGTTGCCAGCAAGGTAGGTGTTGACTTGAAACTGGATGTACTAAGCTAAGGTCAGGCCTTTGGTAAGGGAAGTTTTTGTGTAGACATCTGACTTGAAAAGATGTTAGCACGTTTAGGTGTTAACATGCATGTGCTTGTTGGAGATAAACTTTTTACACTGTTAGCATCTGCCATGCTAAAAGCCTGGTTTGCTTGTGGAAAAGTTGTGAGCTTGTGCTGTGCTGTGGGGTCACTTTGGAATTTCATGATACACATCTCTTTAGGAGCATGTAGCCATGCATGTTTGAGCAAACCAGCCCTGCTCAGACAAAGGTGTCCCTTTGCATCCTGCTCCTTCTGGGAGAGAATGAATGGGTGAGAGATGGTAGTAATTCAGCTTCAGCAAACATAAGAGTGGAGCGCCTTGTGTCAGAAACTATATGGATTGGTGTGTTTATCAGTATTGACCAGTATGTTCTTAGCTGCACCCAGACTTCAGACCTGTGGCAATTACCATCCATCTCGCTTTTCTCTTCGTTTTCATTATAAGCTGCAAAGAACCAAGACTCAATTACCTGATCACTGCTGTAGAAGGCAAGCTTGTAATCTTTAGCATTTCTCATCCAAATGCAGTTATTCTGATTGCCACATTTCAGGCTTTGATACAGATGTTAACCCTCTCCTACCACTTTTTTACTCCTCCTCTGCAGAGCCTTTAAATCCCCATCAGCTGCTGTGGCTCATGGTAGTCCTTTGATTTTGAATTTTTCCCAAGGAAGCCCTGGGCTGAGTGAAGGTCTTTAGGAGTCCGAGCTGTTCAAATTTAAGCATATTCTTTTGTCCCATTGACTTCAGTATAGCGTAAAATCACTTTCTTTGACACCCGGGAAGACCCAGTCATTCCCTTTGTGAAGATGTAGCATAGCCTGGAGGTGATGGAGCTCAGGAAAATGGAAATTATAGCATCCATGCTGCTTTCATTCCTTTTCTTCTGTATCTATTTTCCTTGGCACTAAAAATACTCAAAACTTCATTATCTTGGAAACAGAAACAAAACAACCTTTTCTTTATTCATGAACCAATGTCTGTTATGAAATCTCTTCAGGAGGGGAGGAGAGGGGAAAAAAAGCCCAGACCCATCAATTTCTTTGTTTTCTTGCTGGGTTGTTTCTCACCACCAGGTGCTGCTGGTAGAAACCCCACAATAGTGAGTGTAAGGGAAAATGGTTTTTGAGAGACTTCCCAGTTTAGTGCTGTGATTCAGCAGGATCCTAGAGCAGGGGCCTTGGTACATGGTGGAATTATGAGCTAGAATCGGGCAGAGCGGGGGGGGGGAAACATAGAGCTTCAGATGCAACGTATCACAAAAAAAAAAACAATCACAAAATTTGTGATTAGTTGTTAAAAGCAGCTCTCTAAATGGATTTGTGTATGCCTATGTTTCTGAAGCACAGAAATCCCAAATCTCTCCTTGACAAGCCCCCCCACATCCCCTATCCCCAGGCTCCTTCCAGTGCCCTCCCATGCTCTGTGCTGCAAGCAGGCGAGAGGCAACGTGCCCACTGGCTCCTTCTGACTCTGTGTCTCATTGTCAATTTTCATTCATTTGAGGAAGCTTTGACGTTTTGGAAACGTTGTTCTCTCTCTCAAATGGGACTGAAGGTGGTCATGGGTTCAGAAGGGACCCCAGGGGAGCCAGGAGGTGTGAGACTCCTTGCCGTGGAAGAGCAGACTGCTGTTGAGAGGCAGAGCCTGGGTAAAGAAGGGGAAGAACAGTTGGGAAAATTCCTGCTTGAATCAAGAGGCAATGATTAAGCTAATGCAGTCAGCTAACCATATTATATTTCCAAGAAGAAAGTAGGAAATCAAAAATGTGAACTGTTCTGTATTGCAGAATGTGGTACAGAATTATAAGCAATAAAATTTCACATGTGAAATAACATCTGTAAGTGGGAGATTTGGCTTATCAATGCTGATTATTTCTTAATTTTCTATTCTCCTGAAATGATGTCTAATAACATTTTTAATTACTTTTTCGATATTGTTCTTTATAAAATTGGTTTTACTTTTTGAGGCTATTTTACGTTATTCCACTTAAAAATTAATCTTTTCCTTAAATTTCTTCTCTTCCCTCATGTTTATTAGGTGCTGTCGAGTCAAGCATCAAAACTATTTATTTATAGAGATTATGTAATTCAATGCCAGATACTCTGTTGTGCATATGAAAATAGAACTAAATAAATTTCATCCTTCAGGATATAACTGCTTCTTTGAAGATGAGGGGAGAGGCTCTGTGCATTGCACCGTGGCCTGTGTGCCTGCAAGTAGTCAAGGAAGCTTGAACTTCATTGGGCACCCTGTGAGGCTGTGGAGCACCCAGTGCCTTACAGGATTGCCCATGACCTGGCAGCATGGGGGCCTGAGGCTGTCACCTTTGGCTGTAAGCATGAGGTATTACTCACTGCTGGAGGCAGAAATATCAACACAACGACCTGCTGTGTTAAAGTGAAGCAAAAACTTCTCCTTATTTACTAGACAGTTATTACGTATTTTATAGCAAAGAAAACATCCTGCAAAGCCTTGGAGAAACGTCACACTGGGAATAGACCAGATTTGGCTGCTAGCTTCTTCCCTCATCATCTGCCTTTCCTCCACCCTGCTGTGCAGTGGCTATCCCTGCTGGGGCAGCCTTTGCTGCTGGGCTCCAGGGGCTGGCAGGTGCCCTTGCCTTGCTCCCTCAGCTCCTGATGTCATTGTCATAGCGTTACCTGGGCGGTGTCAGGGCTATGATGGAGCTTCCCCTGCTGGGATTATCAGACTGCTGCGTGGTGTCCCTGTTCTCCCTGAACTCCTGTTTCTCGGCTCTTGTGGATTTAACAGATTTGTGAAGTAACACACAGACGTTGCATACCTTTTTGAGGCAAGTTAGTCCTTACTAAGATAGTCTGGGAAAACTATTATTTGTATCCACAACCCCTTCATGCTTGTCTTGGCCTCAGTGCATTTCACAGTTCAGAGCTTTCTCAGTTTCAGGGCTGGGATTCCCCTCTGGTTGCTGCAGTCATGGTCAGAGGGTCTGGGAGCTTTTTGTCCTGTCCCTGAGCAGCTTGCTTTTGCCCTTGTCAGGGTTCACAATCAAAGAGCAGTTCTGCCTGCTAAGAAAGGATGTTCTTTGTTTGCAGCCTCCTTGTGCAGCCTGCTGTCGTACCTGCCTTATAGTCTCTGAGCAGAGTTTGATCAACAAACTGCTCAACCCCCTGCCAGGGCAGTGCTGTTCCCAGTGACTGCAGATCACAGTGCCGGCTCTGCTGGATTAGTTTTCTTCCTTCAAGAGAGATTTTTGATAGGTGTCTGCTGCTATTTCACAGTCCTGCTCTCTTGTGCTTCAGTTCAGAAGTGCAGTTATTTTGCTTCTGCAGTTTTCCAATAACTGAGCAATAGTTTTCATTTGCTCCACAGTAAATTTAATTTTCAGTGTACTGGCCTAGTTACATAAGTGATCCGAATCCCTCTGGATCTCTCTTGTGGTTGCTTTGTATTTACTACTCCCTTCAGTTTTATGTCATCAGCAATTTAGCAGTTTACAGCTGGTTTCTCCTAGTAATTTATAGACACTATCAACAGGGTGGAATAGATACTGAAAATTTGCGGCATAGATCCCACTGACTTCAAATGTACTACTTTTGCAGGAGTGAGAGTAGTTGACTGAGAGGTAATAGCAAATATTCCCATCTCAGGCAGCGTGTGTGTGCTGATAATCAGGAGGTAGTCCAGCCATAAATTTTTTGCGCAAGCATTGGGGAGTTTGGTATTGATGCTTCTGAATGTTTCCAGCTGGGTACCTATGCTGATATATATATAAGCTATTGCAGCTGAATTAGCTGCAAACACTTATTGTCATCATCACCTTGTAGGATGCTTGCAGTGAGATGTTCGCTTAATTCCTTCCCTTGGGAGATAGAGGTATTTCTTCTGCTGTTCCTTTGGAAGGAGTACTTATGGTAAAGATGCTACATCTCTGTCCACTCCACAAAATAAGAAAAGGAGCAGAGATACTAAGAACTGCCACATAGCTGGAACTCTTCAGTTTGGCAGCGTGAGAAGTTAAAAAAGAGGTGAAGGGGCATTTGTACAGAACTGCTTGGACATGTCTTCTGTAGCCACAGCTCTGGGGGGTGCAGAAGCTGCTGAGGACTAGACTGTTCTTCCACAGGATGCTATAGCTGCTGATCCGTTACAGAGTATATAGCAGGAGCAGGAAAGTCCAACCCTGAGGTGTTTCATGTCATTGTGTGTAAAATCCACATTACTGACCTCAAGGCTGTGATGGTGGATGTGAAACTGGGGAGATGACTCACTCCATTTGGTAATTCAGGCTGAAAAATGGTGTTCTTCAACCTCTCTTTGACATTTAAGAGGTATCCCCCTTCACCTCTGAAGTAAACTCAAAGTGTCCCAGCCAGTCTCACTGTGTCGTGTTAAGGACTTTTTTTAAGACCACAGGTACTGAGGACTGAGTTGAAACAGGAAAATTAAAGCTGATGGTGGAAAATAGTGGGGAGGGCAGGTTGCTGTCCAGCTGTCTCACTCTTCCTCTTTGGGGGATGGGAAGAGGGGGGGAGAGGGCAGAGGTGGCATGGCCGATGCTTAGAGAGCTTCTGCTGCAAGTATTTATTCTGAAGGGCAACAAAACATACCTGTTCCTGCGGGGAATATTAAACGTTGACATTAAGCAATAATTTAACAGATGTTAGAAGTTTTTAGTGAATAATACATGGCTTTCCCAGTGAGCCTCAGATTATCTGGGGAAAAAAGTCTCTTGCCTCTCTGCTAGGTGAGAGCGAGATGCATCGTGGGTGCTGCATGCATTATAGAGACCCACTGGGTCCTTGCTGATGGAGAGCCTTCTGTTTCCAGTGGGAAAGTGTTGTGAGCACCACAAAAATTTGTTTTGAATGTTGGCAGAATTTGTCTTGGCCCTGCCACCATTTCAAAAGAAAAAAACACTCAAACAAACCAGGCCTTTGAAAGCGGTGGGGATATTAGATAGTTTTAATTGCTTTTCTGTGCAGTATGAAAATACTGCTCTCCCTGCCAAACACACCTGTTATCACTAATATTTTCTTTTGCTTATCTGTGCATAACTGTGCCATGTTTTCCTGGTGACATTTCATACCTGGTTTTGAGGCTCTTTGTTTTGCTGCTTTTGCTTTACTTCTCAAAAGGGATGAAGAAAATCAACCTTCCAAGGTACAAGTAAGCCTCTTAGCATCACAATATCAAAAGAGTGATTAAAGGAGATTTTTAGGTCCTTTTTCTGGTCAATTTTCAGGTCCTTTTCCAGTTTTCCATTTGCCTGAGTAATTTCTCGATCCTAGAGTTGACTCTCTTGGTTTCTCAATTGATTGGAGCACTGCTGAAACAAAGAGCAAGACTGGTAAACTTGGTCTGTGAAGAAGCACCCCAATAATGTAATAAATAGCATAGACTGGCTGTTATTTAAAACACAGCACACATTCAGTTCCTCATAGTCTTCAAACAGCTGTATCAGTGGTGGTTTCAGCAGTACAGTCCAGGAAATTCAAGCACAGGCACAGTCAGTGGTAGCGGTGAGGAAAAGGTCTATAAATGTATAAAAACATATTTTTATACTGTTGCCAATACTTTTAAGCCAGCAAATATCTAATTTCTGAGGTTTCTCTTCGAAGTGCAGGCTCAGTAGCCTGCCTTGTCGGACATGTGCAGATTTATTTGTCCTGTATTCATTACTGCATCCTGCCAGTCTTTAATGGGTCACCTCGGAGGTGCTGGAATGTCCTGCCTGAAGACCATTAACGAGGAGCCCACATGCCTCTCACATGCCTTTTGGCCCCCCGCACCTGCTCCTGCCTGAAACCTGCCCTGCAGCAGTGCTGCCTGCACCCTCAGACCTCGAGCACTAACATGGGACTTATTAGTATATAAACCCTGCACCTCCTGTAGGGTTCCTCCCCAACTCTATTCTCCCCTCTTAGTTTTACAGGACCTGGGTGGGAATCGGGGGGGCGGTGTTGCTGAATACAAACAGGGGGAGTCTGACCTGTCAGGGGTCAAAGGAACAAGGCAATCAAGAAGGCAGAGTTTTCCCAAGGGGGAGACGAACTTGCTGGCTGACAGCTGGGATAATGAAACTACTGGGGAGAAATGTCAGCTTAAATGAGAATGTGCAAAAAGCTGGTTATTACAGCAGGACTAGCAGGCCATGCCCTTTGCAGGACAACACGCTGGTTTGGTCTTGCCAGTGGTTAGTTTATAATGGTTACAAGGGTGATTGCTTGCCAATGTAAATAGTTGAATAAACAAATGTATAGGAAAGTGGCTGTGGATGTGAATAACCCACTCTTTATTTAGAGGATGTGAGAAAATGTGTAGCTCTAATCACATTTGCTGGGGAAGTGACCGCAGGGGAGATTCGGGTGTGATGAGGAAATGGAAATGTTTGCCTGGAGGAGAAGAGCAGCTGAGCGCTGTGGCACAGGAGCACCAGAGGGTAGTGCCTAGATCCATGGGGCCAAAGGGGGTTGAGGCAGTTGTCCCCACATCACTTCCAGGGCAGAGCAGTGGTTTTTGTGGCCTCAAGCAGCCCTGGGGACCCAGCTGGTGCATAAGGGGAGGGTTTGTTTTTATTGCTTTACTTCCCCCAGCAGCCTGGCCAGCCTGTACTGAGCCAGAGGGGTTGTGTGGAACCTCCTACCATTACCCTTCCCTCTGCTTGCCCACAAGGGTAATGTGGGGTGAAACATCCTTTCTGTATCATGTTGGGATGCTTTTCTGCAAGACTGGTTGAAAATCAAAGGCAAGCTGAAGCTAAGCCAAAAACTTAGCAGTTGTGTGCTAAATTTGTAACCACTCGGAGTAAGGGTGCTTTAATTCAGTGAGTCATAGCTTGTTGTATTAAAGAACCTGTGGGGACAGCTCTTCTGGCACTCATGGAAGGATTGAGGTACAAAGGGGAGCCAAAGAACCGGTCCCAAAGGCATTACAGTAGCTGGCAGAGCTTGGAAAGGCATTTTCTCTCAAAAGGCTGTTGATAGCCCAGGACCAAACAAGGCAGACCTTGTCAGGAATGGTGGGGGCATCTCAGGAAGGGCTTGTCTCCAGGCTGGTGTCAGGAACAGAACCATCCTTGCTGGGCATCCTGTGGGGCAGAAGCTAGGGTGCCCCAGCTGTGGGATGCGGCAACACGGGCAGGATGCACATGCTGATGGCTACATGACTTTCTCTTCCAATTTCCTGTGCTAAGACAGGAAAATACAGGCTTTTGAATCAGAGCATTCTTTCCAGTCATCTTTTTTCTGCCTCCCACCACGGCAAGCAGAAGCTTGTAATTTACTTTCTCGGGTTGATGCCCAAGTGTGTATAAATAGATGGTGTCTGAAGAGCTTTGGAGGACAGTGATGTTGGTTGTGTTTTTGGAGAAGTTAGCTCCTGTTGAAGTACCTGGCATTTTCTTACTGCAACTGTGAGGATGAGTGATATCCTCTAGAATGCAAGATTATCAGTAAGATGTGCCATGGATCACGTTACCAGTCCCTTGCTAGTGGTGGTGGTGGCTTAGTGTGTGGCATTGCAGAGAAATCCTGTTGAAGCTGAGGTGCAGTTCCATAAAGTTTAGTGTAGGTGTCATATGAAACACGGACCTTCTCCAAGGAGCTTATGTTGTTGATTTAATAAGTTAAGAGTAATGATTCTCTCTTGACCTGTTTTAGCTTTGTGGCTTCTTGACATAAACCTCATTGCATAGCTATGTTTTTTGAGGGTCTGAAATCTTGTTGTCTTGTGTTGGGTGGTATTTTTGGTTTTGAGAGGATGGCCAAGAAAATCAATGAGCAAAGCCCTTGAAAAATTGGTGCCATCTGACTCTAGCCTGTACTTGAGTTGACCTACTTCAGGTCTAGAGGTTTGGTAGGAGACTTCAAATGGGCATTTAATATGAATAGTTGCATTCAAAATAAGAAAATGCTTGGCTGAGCACTCAGTAAAGCTTTATTAGATGAGTGAAAAGTAAGGTGCAACACCATGCAGGCAATCAAAAGGAGGCATTCACGTAGGCTATCTTTTTATCCAGTAACATTTTGCACGAAAATTAATTGTATGTAAATACATAAAAAGCTAAACTGATATTCACCTAATCTTCATTGCTAATTGGAACTCCTAGTACTGCATTATGTTTGATAACAGATTGATTGATCTGAGAAAAGCTTGGGTATCTCTAGAGACAATTAAAATATCATTCATAAAAATGCCAAGATGATTGTACCAGTATCCTATATTTTGTAGATGCTTTCTTATATATTGCTTTTAGTTTTCAATGGCTAGCAGTAGGCTCAGTATTAATGTTGCCATAGTTATAATACAGCCTTTAATAGATGTAGGAATAGGTTCAGGAGTCGCCACATTCTGTACTGCAAGTCAAACTTGGAGACCTAATCCAGAACGTCAGAGCAGGCAAAGAAAACTCGAATTAAATTAGCTGTCAGCTTATTTTCTTTTTTTAATGTTGAGTTATTGTCTAAACCCAGCACATATAACAGCAGCACCCTTGAGAAGATGAGCAAGAACAATGGAAAACATGAACTTGTACATAAATTTCTTAGCTTCAGTGTATGCTTGGAACTGAGAGGAAGCAAAAAGCCACAGGGCACAAAGTGACACATCTTTGTGGGTGGTCCAGAGCTACAGTATCCAGACAGGCTCAGGTGCTTTTTTGTTAATCATTTTGCTGCAGAAAAGTTTAAAGATTTCAGGTACGTAGAGTAAAGAGCTCTGGAAGTTCCTCAGCAAAAGCAGCTGCAAGAGGATGATAGAACAGAGTCTAATTGGAATATTTTTGGCACTTTTCCTCTAAATAATTAACAATGGTTAAGCTGAGCCATTTTGCTGAGATGTTTTTGTCTCAGGAGCATTGTATTAGATTCTAAGATTCAAGATGGCCCCTTTCAAAATCTACAACCCTGTCACTCAGAAGAGGTATATTGGGGTGAGGAAGGAAAGGAAAGGGGAGAGAAATTGAAAATTTGTTCTGTACAGTCTGTTGTGTCCCAAAAAGGTAAAATTAAATTTAATTCTCAGCTTGAAAAAGCATTTTCCCTGGGAAAAAAAAAAAATTCTAATGAGCAGCTGCTCCTTCTTAGCCAGCTCAGAAACCTTGGGAACTGCCCTGAAAGATAGTATTGGTGTATCCATATTTCATGATTTGACAAGAAAATGTCTTTTACTGTGTTGGCAGGAATGATCTCTTGGGTCAGAAGGAGAAATCTATTTTGTAGTTATATTGTACCAAATGCAGCACACGGTAAAATTTTACTAAATTGGGGAACGTTTTGGATAAATATGTTGCCAGATAACTCCAACAGCTGAAACAGGTAGGAGATAACAGCTCTGTGGGCAATCTAGTGATTGAAACATATTGAAGGCGTCTTCAGATGGCTAATCTGAAGTCATAAGGGGCATGCTTAAAAATAAGACATCAGAGGCTAAGCCTTCAAGGATAAAAACAGGGAAGCCATCTGTCCTTATTTGAGAGCCTACTGCTGAAAGGTGTTGCCAAGGAATGCAGGACCAGAAAGCTGGTTGCTTAGGAGGATGGGGGTCATGTTGCACGCAGGAACTTGGATGGAGTGGCTGGATGAGAGTTTGTTGGTGGGTGGCAGGACCCTGAGAACTGGGATCCTGCCAAAGCCTGTGTTCAAAGCCATAGAGGAAAGTGGTGCTCAGTGTGAACAAGTGATGTCTTCCAGGAAAAGCTCAGAGCTGAGCATCATTGCTGAAGGCATGTATTGCATGCTGCTAAGTCTTTTTGCTTTTGGCAAACCTAATACATTGGTTCAGTGTTTCTTCAGCACTGTATATAATGCTTCTGGTGACAAGGCTCATACCTTGGATTGTCCGTAAAGTCTTCATAAGCAGGAAGCCACATCTAGCAGTGAGTGACCTTGGATACTTACAATGACTAGCTTTCAAAAGGTCTTTTTTAAAGTGTTGCTAGTGTGCAAGCAGTGATTTTTTTTTTTTGTCCAATATATTTTGTAAACTTGGAAATGAGACTCCAGAAATAAATTTCCTTTTTGACTGCTGTCAGAGAGTTTCAATAGTTTTTTTATCAAATCTATACCAGCTCTTCAGTGAGCCTGAGAAATGATGTTTTGGGGCATTATCTCCTTTCCCAAGCCTCTATTTGCACTGGAGCAGAATTGTCTTGTTCTCTGGGGATAGCAAACAACATGAGCAAGTGCTTGGAGCAGATGTTGCTGCAAAGGTAACTGCGCTGTCATTCCTTTCACTTGAAAATGTACTTGTGATTTTAGGATTAGATTTGGGTATAAATGTTACTTGGCCTGTTTATAAATACACCTACATGGCAAATTCTTTTTCATTTTTCATTTTATTAATTTAAAAATAAATGTCCTCTAATATAAAACCGCAGACAGACATAGCCGAAACATTGCTCATATCACCACGTGATCAAAAAAACCCCTCAGTTCCTATTTTTATCAATGGTAGACACACATTTTTAGTGGGAAAAACCAGGACATGGACATATGAATCTGAAAGCTAATGCATTTCCAGTGCCTGCTGAGCTCCTGGCAGCCACTTCAGGTCTTCTGTCAGATAAATTTCAGACCCATGTTTTTCCCCACTGAGTTACTTCTCAGTCCTCTGGAATCCCTGTGGTTCTTCGGTTTAGGCAAGGTGCTGTATGACCTCAAGAAGTCATTAAGAAGTCAGTGGATTTATATCAGCTGGAAATCCCATGGCAGTTAATAGTGCTGGGAGAATGGGAATATCATGAGTGCTTTGTCTGTGGTGTCTGTACCTCCCATCACCATGACCTGACTACAGACAGAAAACCAAGCTCAGTCTGTCTCACCTCTCTGTATAAAGTGGGGGTGTCACCACCTGCAGTGAGAGCCTGGTTGATGTGCTTTGATGTCTTGAGGAATGAGGATGTTGTTGTCTGTGCATTTGTCAGCACCTTGTTCATATTCTTTCACCAATAATATGTCTGTGTTTAGCACTAAACAAGCTATGCATATATTATGGCTAACCCTTTATGTAATAATGTAGTCATTAGCTTGCCATCTTGAGTCTAAGCAATGCAAGCCAATGAGAGTTTTGAAGGCAAATTGCATCCTTCCAGCCTTCACTCAGCATTGTCCTTCCTCCTGTCCTCACGTGCCAACAGGAGGAACTCCTCTCTTCTTGATAGTGGCATTTACCATTTCTCAGTCCATGAATCTGTCATGAGCTCGGGGAGTTATTTCAGGAGCCTGCCGCCTTACACCTGCTAGGCTGTCTTTGGCAGAGTTTGCCTATTCAGTTTGTAAAAGTCTTTAACATGGGAAATTCCACAGGCTTCTTCAGCAAACTTGCCCATGGTTATCTTTACCATTAGAAAAAAGCCTTCTCTAATACTTAAATTAGATCTTCCTTGCTGCTGCTTGTGTCCATAAGTTCCTGTTCTGTGCAGTGTCATTGTGGAGAACAAATTGCTTTGTTTCTATTTGTGGTAACCTTTGATGTGTTTGCTGACGTCAGAGCAAATCTGATCGTTTCACTCTCTCACAGGTCCAGATCTTTGATTATTCTTGTCCCCATCAAAGTATTTCTTTCAGTTACCTGACTTTTTAGTCCAAGTGCAGGTGGCACAGATTTGTGTTTTTTTTGGGTAACACTAGTTTGTTACATATGGATGAGTTCAACTAAGGAGCATGTGGTTGACTGAAGTAGCTCATGAGTCTTGAAAACTTTCTTCTGTGGACTTGGAACTGTCAGTCGACTAAGTTGCCATTCTGGTAATTTCTTCCTGGAGAAACACTTCTCTTCATCCTTAGAGTTTCATCATTAAAAAAAAATGTTTTAGATATTTTAATTATGATCCATCAGTTGGGACCGTTGTTATTTAAATTCTTTGATGTTCAAAATAGAAAACATCTGATAACTTCATTGCTATTCATTAAATGGGATAGTAAGGCCCAGAGTATTTTGTGGGATAAGACTTTTTTCAAGAGCAGATGTAGCCATGATTACAAATAATTTGTTTCTCTTCTGAAAGGGGAATATGTTTTGACAATAAGCATATATTTAAAAATAGTACCACACGAAGAACACCACTATGTGTGCGGAGTTGCACTTAAATCATTTACGAGACTATGCAGGTTGTAAATGACTCCCTGTCACTCTGAAAAGCTGCTTTTCAACATCTTACAATAAAATTATTCACAAGGTTGCAGAACATTTGCAAATACTCACAGAGTACTATTCATACAGAATGGCAGGTGAAGAAGGAGTAATAAATAATAATAGGGTCTTTTCTCTGCCTTTGTGAATTTGGGATTGGGGCACAGCAACTAGCCGGCAAATGTAAACTGAGCTAAAAATATTTGCATAAACGATCTGTTTCATGGTCATGAATCTTGAATACACTGGGAATTTTCCCTGGGAATTTGAAGATCATTTGAAGCACGTAAGGATAGATATTTAGGTAAATAATTTGCAGCTAGCAATTGAAAAAGATTTAAATTTTGCTGCTCTAAAATGCTAATATGCTTAAATATTTTTATGATGAAAAATCTTGACTTATTTATCATGAATTTTGAAAGAGTGCAAAGGTTTTTCTGAGCCTTTAGCAAGTCTTGTAAATCTCCTGTAATAGGGGGCTTGCCATGACACTAACAAAGAGAGGCATACCAGGTACATTTAGAGAGTGCTTTTGTAAGGGATGAGTTCTCTCTCAACAGAAATGAGGGGTGAGTTATTTGGGCAGAGGAGACACAGTGGATTTCTTCCTCGCTCCCTGTCAAGACAGAACTAATGTCAGAAGCCACAGCGTAGCAAGCTTAGGAGTGTGCAAAACCCAGCTGCATTCTCCTAATTTGGTTGTCTACTTTAGCTACAGGTAGTAGTATTTTGGTGCTAACACAGGAAAAATGGGGCTTACCAGATGTGTGCAGGTTCCCACCCCACCCTTGGTGGCACAGCTTAATTTTAAGCATAAAGGAAGTCACTTCCCAAATCCCAGGAACTACCCATCCAGGCATATGGGGAGATGAGTTGTACAGAGCTCTTGCAGTGACACTCAAAACTAGTGACTGCTGTTTGGTAGAGAGCATTTACTAACAAGCCCTGAAAAACTTTTATTTTTCCTGATTTTTTTTTTTTTTAATTTTAAATCCTCTTCTGTGAAACTGATGGCTTTCAGGAGCAGTCAACAACAGTTAGATGCATTGGTTAGAGGGATGTTTGTTTTTTAGGATTGGTGAGGGTGAACAGATGGATATGAAAGTTGTCTATACAGACACTTCAAAGTTTTTCATTGTAGGAAGCAAATCTGCACATTGGCACTGCAATTAATCAGTAGTTTTTTAATTTTTTTGGTACAATTCTCATGAGCAGACTGTTGCTGGCATGCATGAATAGCTTTGGTACTCTTTTGGGATGCTATTTTTGTTGTTGTTTGAGAATTAAAGTTTGTGTACCTGTAACTCACTTCTAAATGTGTAATTTCAAAGAATACCATAAATTTCTTTGCCCATTGGTATTGCAGGATTGAAGAAGGATTGAATGTGAAGTTTTATTAACTGTAGCCCTAGCAATTTCAAAGATACCAGTTGTGCTGGAAGCTTTTCTGACGGGTCTTATTCATAATGGCCTGAATGTGTCCAAGACAGCGTGATCTATAGCTTTTAATCAGCTAATGGATTGAACCTCACAGTGAATCTTGGCTATATTCAGGCGGGTTAGAACAGAGAGGATTTTGCAATTCTACAGTTTTCAGTCTGGGGCAGGTTTCTGAGGGAAGCAGCAGCATCATTCCTGGCTGCTGGTGAATGACAAAGCAATGTTATAACACACAATAAAAGGTTGTGTTTAGCTTAGCATCGCCTAAGCATTTGTAACAGCATTTGCCCTTGTCCTGGTTTAGGATTTTGGACCTTTATATGACTGTGTTTTGATCTGGCTATGGGTTAGAGCAAGTAAGGCAGAGCAGAGGGAGATTACCAAAACTAACAGATAGATTTCCTCTGTAAGGCTTTGTAATATGTGCTTTTCTCCTGGATTTCAAGTTCAAACAGGTAAAAAAGAATGTAAAGAATAGGCAGTGATTGCCATATTCTGTCCTGGTGCTGCAGCACCAGGGAAAATGTGTTGTCAGGGAAGTCCAGCTGCATGAGATTAGGGTATGTGGGATGCATGGCCAGAAATGGCACCTTTTGAGTTCAAATCCAGTTGTTTGAAGTGTAGGCCCCCTGAGACAATTCAGGGAGAGGCACATGTGCATTGGATGTCTGAAGCAGTATGCCGGAGTCTGTACAAGTCCTATTGTCAGAACAACTTCTTGTCTGAGAGCTCTTCATGTTGATTAAAGAGGTTGCACACTTCCATATTTAGTTCTTCTGTCAATTATTTCCTTTTGTCTTTTCATTCAAACTTCCAAGACTAGAGAAAAGAAAAAGAAAAAAAAAATCAGATAGGTTGATTTAGGTCTTGAGGAGTAGAAGTTCCTAAGGGGTATAGATGAGGAATCATTGTGCTTTGAGGAGAGTAAGAAGATGAAAATTGTCCTGTAAATATGAATTCATTGACTCTAACCTGTGTGTGATGAGGGTCCCAAGCTCTGTGCCAGTAGTCACAAGGTAAGGTGAACCTTTCTTTTTCTTTTTTTTTTCCCCTCCCTTCCTTCCAGAACGTGAGATACGGACCTCAGTATTGGCCAGCACTGCTGCAGATGGTGCCCTGGGTAGAGGTGATGCTGTTCACTGTGGCACTTAGTGTAGATTAAAGCTGGCTTGCCTGCCCTTTCAAATTCCTTGCCTGTAGGGTAAAACAGACTCTCTTTCCTTTAAACAGTCTCAGATTTCTTAAATGTTAAGCTTCATTCCTTGTTAATACTTTTTTTTTCTTGCTTTTTTAAAAGACTGGGTGATTTATTTATTTTTAAGAAGAGGTTCATCAGTCCCTGCAGAGTGGGGCGCTGACATTACTTACACAGGCCTGTCCGGCACCCAGACAGCCAATTGAAGTCACAGGGTGACCACAAGTGTGGTGTTGCTGGTGGGTCTGGGAGCATCCTGACCATCTCCCCTTCCTGCCAGGAGTAAGGTGGCTCTGTGCAGTAGCCTTTTGACAAGGATGTCCTGCTCCTCACCCATCCCCATATGCAAAGCTGGACTCAAGCTGTAAGAGAGCCATGGCAGAGGTGAAAGAAGAGTTGGTTCCCAGGGTCCCCCCTCCACCTGAGGAGGTCATCACAGCACAGGCAGTCTCTGGGGTGAAAAAAGCAGGGTGGGTGCCATGGGGACAGGGATGACCTCCTACCCCCTCTCAGCCTGCCCCCCCTCCCTCCATTTTAGCAGAGAGAAGGGGTTAAATGTGGTGGGGGAGCTATGGCAGTGCAGAGCCCCACTCTCCCTGTCCCACTGCTGTGCCAGGGTAGGTACCACATGCCAATGTTTAAAGGGATTATTTTACATGCTGTTAATATACAAACTGGAACATGATTGAGCCTCTTATTAAAATGCTGTAGTTAGGGGCTGTCTGCTTGTAGCAGCCCTGTTTTCCCCCATAAGAAAGGCTCATACTTGGGCTTTGCAGGGAAACCACCCAGAGAGACGGATTTTAAAGTGTTGCAGAGAAACTCGTCTTTGCAGAGCATTGTGAGCCAAGATAATCTGTGCTTGAGGACTGGCCCTGCTGACAGCAGGGCTGTACTGAGCCTCACTTAGTATATGGCCAGGCTTTTTTGAAATGATGGGTGGAGACGGATAAAGAGCAGCAATACTGAAGTCTTGTTTCACATAGGACAGGAGTGAGTCACAGCCCACCTTTGTTATTGCTGTGACTGAGCATTTTACTGGTCTAGGAGATATGTCACAAGAAAGTGAAGTCACTGTATCAATGAACTTCAGATAAAATGGGAAGGGAAAGAGGGTAGTAGTGGAGAGAAGAAGGTGGTATTTCATGAGGTTGGAAATGTGAGACCCATGACCAGTGGATGGATCAGTGTCACACTCAGATCCAATATGAACCCTCTCCACGTTCTGCAAAATTTGTGTTTAGAGGAGAATCAGTATTTGATGAAGTGGCTCTTTGATTTTGCATTACATTGAGCATGAGTATATTTTATGGAGAAATTAAAAAATTATCCAGAATTAAATTCTCTTGAGTGGAATGGGTGTTCTGCTCATTTTGGATGAGCTTTCATGAGAATAAGGTCCATTGCTGTTGGTGGAGTTAAGTGATTGTTACTGATCTCTAGCTTGATATGACACAGCACATATGACATAGATGAGCTGTTCACATCCTTTCTACTGGGAGAACTAGTACACCTGTGCTGACTACCCACCATTTGCATAAGAAGCCATATGTAGAAAAAGTTTGGAATATATTTTGATTTTAGCTTTTTCCTGCTTGGCTCAGAAAATTCTACACCAGAAGCTCTGTAGAGTTTTGTGGTGGTGGAGGTAAGGTGAACTTGGGGAGTGTCTGCTGACGGGGAGATAGTTGAGGACCAGCTCACACATTGGGTCTAGGGAAGCTGTGGTGCCCTAACAGTGAGGGGATGCCTGTGGTGGGACCATGTGCTGCTTGTGTGCACGTCAGCCTATGGGTTAGAGAGCAGCAGGTTTGGGTGGGAGGAAGTCTACTAAAATCCCACATTGTACTCACACTGCCTAAGCTTCAACACCTGTCTGGACATACGGCTGCTCCCATCATCTGGGCTCCAGCTCCTTGTTTGTAGCTGGGGGGTTTCCCAACATCCTTGTGCTGGATTCTCCCCAGCTTTTTGTGCATCTTGGTGAGGAAGTAAATCTCCCAGTGAACCAAGGAGCAACTGAGCAGAATGGAAGGCTGAAAAAGCTGCATGGGTGCAGAATGAGCTTAGCAGATGTGCTCCTGGCCCTTTGACAGTCTGGAGAAAAACCTACTCGTCCGTCAGGAGCAGGCAGGTGTGTGTCATCTGCAGCCACTGATGCTGCTGCACGTGGGGGTCCCTGTGCTGCCTGTCTTTCTGCCATCTCTGTGCTATAGGCAGATGGGTGGTGAACCCTCATCCCTCAGGTGTAGCAATTCTAGCTTTGTACATGCACCTATGAGAGACAGCACTAGCAGGCAGATAAGTCTTGAATATTCTACGTGTGTCCCCTAAGGAGTGTGTCAAAAGGATTGCTCTTTTAGAGGATGTTTCTGCAAGTAGAAATTTTGGCAGACCCTATCATGACCGGTTGCTGTTGGCTCCAGCTGTCCCTTTAGCATTCATTGTCTTCAAGGGATGGTGTGCTGGGGAGGTGACAGAAAATCCATTACCATGGGGAATTAGCAGGGGTGGGATTTGTGCCAGGGCCACAGGATGGCTGGACTCCCGAAATTCATTTAACATTGTGTGTTTTCCCTCATTGAGATAAATGAGGTCTAAAAGTAGCTTTCCTAGCTCTATTTTTTTGTGTGTAGGGACCTCATTATTGTCCTTGAGTTCCTGCAAGTCTGTGTTTGTGTGCATGTGGTTTGCTGGCTGTGTGCAAGCATAGCTGGTTTTGTGGGCACTAGGAGCAGTTTTTAGGTTTTTCTAATCAATTCAGGTCCTGGACAGGCATGTAACCCCAGTATCTTTAATGGGAAGATAGTGCCTGAAATATATGGATGGATACTCAACTGTGGGGTCAGGGAGTGCTGAGGAAAACCTCCAGGGAGTTGCAGGAAAGCACCATGGGTGAGCATATTTGGATGTCACATCCAGTTGGATAAGGGTAGGGCTGGGCATGATCAGATGGTTGTGGGGTCATCCAAGGCTGCCTGTTCAATATTCAGTGCAAACAGTGAGATTTGTCTCGTTCAAGTTCAGGCACTTGACCAGCTTTGGAAAGAGGAAGTGAATTTTCTACCACCAGCTCTATGAGAAGCAGCAAGGGTTTAAACGAATCTCTGGAGAAGGCTCCATCCGGCCTTTGTCCTGCCACAGGGAGAGTCTCTTCCTCAGAAGAAGGTGCTCTCCAGAGAAACCAAGGCTGTGGTGGAGCAGGTGCCTTGAGGCTCTGCCATGCAGAGGTGGCAGGGGGGCTCTGGTGGATGTGTTTTCAGCCCCTTGGGGCTTGAGAGGAAATCAAAAGCTCAAGCCTGACAGAGGCAGGAGGAGCAATTATTGGAAGTACAGTTAATCTCTCTTTTAAGTAGAAGACATGCTAAATTAAAAGGCCCAGGAATGATCCCACAGATGTCGGCTTACTGAGAGATAATAATTGTGAGAATCTAATGTTTTGCTAAAGCTTCAGATCTGTATTTGATAGCATTGTTGTGCTTTTACATACTTAGTTTAAACTGAGAGAAACTTGACCCAGATAGAGAGCTCAAGCTTTGTATTCTGTCTTCTTCAGGACTCATTGTATAGGTTTACTCAAACAATAATGATATAGTGGTGATCACAACAAGAAGAAGTATAATGATCATCTATTGTCTGTAAGCATGGAGAAAATAGCAGCTAGCTTTAGAAACCTCTGGAGAAGAAATCTCTTTCTGATGGCAATTGTGGACTTAAACTTTTGACAGCTGCATCTGCGAGTGAATTTCCAGGAGGATAAATCTCAACTGTGGAAGGCAGGATGTTGTGTTTGCACAGAGCAGGCAGCTCCTTGCTTTGGGCATCAAACAATGGAGATGCCCTGGCTCCACTCAGCAGCGCTCAGGAAAATCTACCATCTTCTTTTCAAAGTACATCTAGAAGTTTTCCTCATTTTATTCTGTGGTGGTTTAGAAAATTCCTCACCTGCTTTGGAGAGGGAGGCTGACTGTTAAAAGTAGACTTTGTCAAATCCTTTTTCAGTCCTGCAGGATGACTCATGGCCTCAGTCTCTGTCCCAGTGCCTCTCCGTGTCCCTTGCTGTGGGACCCCAGCATAGCTCTGAGCTCATCTGAGTGCAGTGAGGGGCATCATCCTGCCTAAGCACGCAGCGGATGGCAAGCATTGGGTCTTGTTTTGGGGACCTGCCTTCTATATATAAAACTTAACTCACCCGTTTTTTGAGTGTGGGAAAGGACCTGCTCTTTCTTTACAATTAGTCGGGAACATTAGTTCTTGCTTTATAGGGTATCAGTGTTGGTGAGACTGTTCCTTAAGCAGAATGAAATCCTCTTTGGTGCACTAGAAAGAGTCTCTGTGACTATCTTTAGAGAAAATAGGAGAAATGCTTCTATTTCTGTTGAGGGAGAAGCACAGAGATGGAGAAGATGATGAGGATTCATGCTCAGGGTGGATATGTTACAGCTGGTGGTGTCTTCAGCTTGGATGTTCTGCAGAAGTAAAACTTGTTGTACATGTGAAGGAGGGTTGTGGATTTTTATGGGCCTTTGAATTTTGACTTGAAAATGCTTTCTATTAGAGTCTGAACCTGAGCAATGGCATTAGAACAAATAAAGAAAATCATGGCAATTTTATTGACAATAGACATAGTTACAAGGAAATAAAGGGTGTTCTTTTGAAACCAGCTTTGAATATAGTAACACATTCAACCCAGTAGTTTTCTGACTTAAACCAATTTTATACTAATGTTTACATCAACTGTGATGGAATTATTCCCAGTTTACATTGGTGAGAGGAAAATCAATTGCAGTGTATTGACCTTGAAAAGCACTAATTACTTGCTTTGTCGCACTGGGTGCAGCAAAGAGCTGCTCTCTGTGTCCCACAGAACTTGTTGCCTTCCCTCTTCTCCCAGCAGCAGCCATGGATGTCTGTGATTTAACTGCTAAACCAAAGTTTTCCTGCCCCCTCAGATGATCCTGATTCTGGAGCTCTTGTTTTGGTACTTGGCACTGTGAAAAAGGGCAAGTGCTGCTTTCGTGGCCAGTGGCATGGCCAGGTCCCACATGCCAGTGAGAAGTCTGGGAACTGCTGTTGACATGTTCCATTTGCCATGCATCCCCCAACAGTACAGTCTGGGCAGAGCCTAGGGGCAGAGCAGGAGGTTGGTGAGTGGGATCTGATTGGTCCTGCAGTTGCTGCAAAATGGAACTGGAAAGCTGTGAGGCTCCCAGAGCCTTATCCAGACCTCCTAAACACCATTCTATTGTTCAGCTCTGCCCAGCACATGCATAGTTCTTGCCTTCCTCCACCTTTTTTTATGTTTATTTTTCATAAAGTGAGGGAGACTATCTGACAGTTTGGGTTTTATTTTTTTAGAGTTGCTGTTAATCTTACTTGACTGTAAAGTGAAAGGTGAGATTGTATGCAATGTTACATAAGTAGTTAACCCTTCTCTCACACTCCTGTTTTTGTGTGTGGTAAATCTTCAGGGTGCAAAAGGATGTTTTTTCTCTCTCTGATCAGGGGCTTATGATCTGGCTCAGACACAGGATTAGGTAGAAGTAAAAAGACATCAGAACATCAATTCAGTAAAGCAGTTGCATTTAATCCTGTGCCTTCCCTTGATAACAACAGTATTTGTAGTGTGACTAAAATCAGTATTTACCATCTGAAATTTAAGTGCATACTTTTTTGTTTGGCTGAATCAGTGCCCAATTTTACATGTGTGTAGCGGAAAGGTTAAGAAGTGCTGGCTGAAGAGGAAATACTGTAGATGCTCTTTCATCTCATCGAGACCTTTACATCTGTGTGCTCACACTGACTTGGGTCTCACCTGCCTTATACCCACTCACCTGGCTGGCTCTGAGAGCAGCACATCACCTTGCTGGGGGTCAGGGGCTGGTGTTGGGCTAGGTGATGGGGACCACACATCTTGCCAAGGCGGTTGCTTGCAGAACTGGTTCACACTTGCCTTTGCACTGGCCCATGCTGTGGTGACAGATCTGAGGCACAGAGCAAAAGCATTCCAGCAAATAAATGGCAGCTTCTTTTAAAACGCCTTCAAGAAAAACTGTTATTGGTAACGGTACTGCTTCTAGAACAAGAGCTGCATTCACCTTGTGTTTAGAGCAAAGGCTGTTTGACTATCTGCAAAGTATGTCTTCTCTTTTCATCTCAAACACAAGGAAGTCCTTTTTGTGTGTCGGTTGAGAAAGAAAACCACAGAAGTTTCCTCTTCTTTCAGTGTGTTCTGTGCAAAACACACTTTCAGGAAATGCTTGTTCCTGCTTGAGACAGTGCTGGAAGCTCTGTACTTTGTAGCACAAAACACATGAGGCTAGATCGTTTTGCAAGCTGTCTTAATGCAACCCTCAGTAGTCCTAAAATGAAGGAAATTGAGGCTAAATCACGTCGAGTGGCTGACAATAATAATTTAAAGAAGACATGCCAATAAGCAAGTTTTTCATCAAAACACATTAAGCTCATTAAAATATTTAGTCCTGCTACTTCTAGGAACATGAGCCTGCAGCATCTGGCTGTCTGTGTAATTTGTACAGCTTTGTATTAATTGAAAATATTCATTGCCTGCATTTATGTTCACAGCTTTTTCTTTGCTCTTCCTTGGGAGAAGAGTGCAGGTTTTCTGTCGGGTAAAAAAAATTTCCAGGTTTTCACATGTTTTTTTAGGGAGGTGTCTTCTAGCCTGACTTTCACAGGCATCACTGAAGAAAAGAAATTAATCTCTTTTCTCCAGCGGTTGGAGACCGTTTATCTGACTTTGGACTGGAGCACTGACTCTCCGTCAGTTTTATTTTAAAGTCTTTCAATATTTTGCATTCAGCGAAAAGTCTTGTGTTAAGTAGCATAAACCCCAACATCTCCTTTTCCACTCAGCCATGCCGTTCGATTGATTGTTTGTATAAGTTTTGTGCAAATGTCAACATTACGAATTGATGGCGCTTTACTTGTCCGCAACTGATGATGATTGATGTGTTTTGGCGCTCTGTATTTGTTCATAATTCATGAACTTGCTTTTCTGCCTGGGTTCTTATGTGGCCAGAGTTTACAGCTGGTGTAAATCAAGGTGGCTCTTGAACAGTTGCCATCTCTGCTGACCTGAAACTCCTTCTGTTAGAGACGAATTAAGATTGTCTCATCTCATTTACAGATGTGCTGTTTGCATTACTGTGGGGCAGAAAAAAGGTGCTGCAGTGGAGTTGTGGGTTGTGATTGCTCACCTCCTTGCATTTGAATTTGTCCCCGGTCCAAGCGACAGAGCAGCTGAAGCTGGGGTCAGACATGGATGTCAACAGGGCAGAGTTCTTCCAGCCTCTGGTTTCTGACAGATCTACATGTTTTATACACAGGCAGGCTCAGCAGTGAAAGAAGGGAGTTTCTGCATCACAGAGCCCATTTCTGCTTTTACTCTCATTGCAAGGTCTATGCTGATGGTAAGCTCTGGTTTTAGCAGAGTTTTCTTGCTTTTAACCCAGCTAGTGACCTTGAGAGTGCCCTAATCCACACAGTACAATCTCTGCACAATATTCTGGCCAAATTACTATCATGGCTGCAAAGTCCCCAAAAGTCTTTAAATGATGCATTAAGCAATGCAGTAGCATCTGCCACATGTGGTTCTTCCTCTTGGGGATGTTTGTGTACAGGACACCTCTTTGTTCTGCTTTGTGCATGTAAATGAAAGAGAAGTGCACATCGTTTGTGCTTGCATGGCTGGTGGTAGAGATGTGCTGGGTGTTGGAGTTGCAGCGTTGACCTAGCAAAGATTTTGAACTCAGAAGGTGCAAAAAGCAATGGAGAGTTCAAGGAGGCACCTTGAGCATCTCCCTGGATGAGAACCTGATTACTCAGCTCTTTTTGGGTCTGAACCCCAAGAGCAGAGGTGTGGTCAGTGGTTGCTGAAAGAGGTGAAGATGAATCAGTGTTTTCTTGTACAGCCTCTAGCAAGCACTAAACATGGTGAAGGGTCAGACATCCTCTGTAGATGTTTAATGCTGCGAGGAGCCCTTCTGGAGCCTGTCATGCTGTTCATGTATGGGACTGGGGCAGGAGAAGCCTGCAGTGGAGGGGGAAGCCCAGCCCCTGTGCCTCCCATGCCTCCCTGCTTGCCTGTGCACCTGGTCATGCAGTATGATCCTGCAGTACCGCATCCTGGGTCCGACAATCTAGTGTGTGACAGAGTTAGGAAGAGTAAAGCTGCTGAAACCATCCCAGCTGCAGCAAGCTTTTGCTCTGGTGACGTCCAGGAAATGTTGATGTGACAGTGTGGGCGTGCATTACCCTCCTGGCTCACCCATGGGGTGACCTCCCTGTGACATTGTGAAGGCTGCACTAGTGTTGCTACAGACCATGTGAAGGGCTTGTGCCATATAACAGCTACGTGTCTGTAGCTTGCTATAGACAACTTGCTAAAAATATATAGTCTTGAGTGCAAACACCTCTTTAAGCACTGTTATCCTTAATCAGCAAAGAGGTTAATAGCACCGAAGGTGCTTGGTCTGGAAGAAGAGGAAGGTGCAATCTTCTGTACACTAGTAAATTCACGCAAAGATGACTGCAGAATTTAAATATGTCTTTAGTGACAGAGTTATTTGTGGAAATTGAGATTTGCCTTAGCAGATTTACACACAGAGTGCAGATGGGTTCTACTTGAACCATTAGTGTTTGGGATGCGGGGATAAAGAGCTGTAGTTTTGACTTGTACCCGAGGAGTCATAGAATGGTTCGAATTTGAAGGGACTTTAAAGATGATCTAGTTCCAATGCCCCTGCCATGAGCAGGGCTACTTTCCATTACACCAGATTTCTCAGAGCCCCATCCAGCCTGGCCTTGAACACTTGCAGGGATGGGATACCCACCTCTTCTCTGGGCAACCTGTTCCAGTGTTTCACCAATAACACTGAAAATAGCCCATATACCAGCTTAACCTTGGTGCTAGTGTAAGTATCACTGATTGTATTCTAACATTATCCAGAAGATTCTGCTGCTGCTGATTGCATTACAGTAGGCACTTTTTTTGCGTAGAGAGAGACTAGCTCCTTTCAGGGCAAGCCCAGTATCTTGTCAGCAGATGCAGGGTAAGAGAAGATTGGAGATTGAATGTTCCCACAGCCACCTTGTCCAGGGCTGCTTGAGGAGTTAGTAGGCATGGACCCCAGTCTTTCCCATTCAGGCTAGTGTCTGAATACTGAGGTGATATTTGTTAATGAGAAATGTAATGGCTTAGGGGAAAGCATGACATGTTTAACACTGGCAGATGCATTGTGATGTCACTTTGTTCCAGCAGAGAGTAATGACACGAACTCAGTTTTCTTGTGCAGGAAAAGCATTTTACTGACCATTGTTCTGCCTTTTATACATCTACAGAATATCATTTACTTTACTGTTGGTCAATATAGTTGTTTTTTACAATTCAATTGGCTTATATCACGTATGGGAAAGTTCTAACTTGTTATGTGGGAAAGTCCTAATTGTTATGTTACAGCCGCATTCCTGAGTGTGTTGCTCTGCGTTCTCAGGTGCTCTTCAAGGTTGTTTCTCAAGGCTGTTTGCTTCTCCATTTCACTGCTCAGTTCATTGTTAAAGCTAGATTCTCCCATGCTGTCCCCTAGGCCTCTCAGGCAGGCTGCAATATTGTAGCAGTTGTTGGGATCCAGGTCTTGATATTTCCTTGAGTATAAAGAACCTGAATGGGTTCCTTGCCAAGATTAATACCTCTGAATCAAACCTGTGTACAACAGGAAAAAATACAGGTTGCCAATTATTCTTGCTGAGATTAACACCTTTGAATCAACCTGGTGTACAGCAGGAAAAAATAGATATTGCCAATTATTCTAGAATGGAGACAATATTTCAAATCCCATTTGGATTTGGAACAGTATCCAAATAATTAGTGGAGTATTTCTGGGTCTCTGCATCCTTCCTGGAGAGCAAGGAATAGCAAATCCAACTCTCTGTTAAAGTTCAAGATGGTAAAAACCTCATCAGTAAATTGATGAGGTAAATTACCTCATCAGTGAGTTTGACTGGCAGAAACCTCAGTTCAGCCTATTGTCCCTCCAGTGGTTGCATTTCCAGCAGAGGTGGAGACCTGTTGGGAGGTGCTGTGATGCAGAAATGTCTAGCAGGGAGAGGGGAAAAAAAAGAGCTGTATTTAATCTTCTTTTTAGCCAAGGGAGAAGGAAATACTTTTACAAGGTTACTGCATTTCTACCAGTATTTGAGTTTCAAAAAATCATTACCCTATTGGAAGAAAATTCAAGGTAACTCCATCAAGAGCTGGAAAATCAAAAGACAGAGGAAAAATTTATCTAGCAATGCAATTCCTTGTGCAGAGACCATCAGGATGACCTGTTTCCCTCCTTTATCTTGGTGGAGCAACTACCTTGAGTGCATCTGACATAACTGCTGAGTGGCCTTCTCAGTATATGTTGCTTTGTATTATCATAATCTTGAAAAACTTTAGAAGACAAGGCAAAACATGCTGGCTAACCCAGACAGAGTTAATGCACTGCCATGGAATTCCTGTCAACAAACTGAGTGATTCTGAGGTTAAGTTGTGTAGTCCATTGTGGAGATACTTAAAACCCTGTTGGTGGCAATGCTGGGAGAAATAAAGAGTTTAGAAATCAGAATATAGCTTCATTTGGCATGGAGTAGGTGTAAGCCATATGGAGTCCAGATGTTCCCGATGCCTTCTGAAAAAGTAACAAATCCGGAGTCACTGAAGGAGGAATTTCAGACTAAACAAATGAGAAAAATATGTGGCTGAATACAACAGAGCTTTTGAGCACAGCAGTCTCTCCTGCCTCTCTCACCTCCTCGCCATCACCCCATTTCTGTGCCTTCTGTGGGAATTTTTTAATATAATGTAGTGAAAACCATATCTTGATAGGCAGGATAGTGTCCTGGCATCTGTCTGCAGTCTGAAGTTGGCAAACAAAGCGAGGTGCTCCATTTTGAGGGATAATAAATAGAAAATGTTTCAATAGGTGGAAATAAACAGAAAATGTAAAAGATAAAAAAATTCTGTAATTTTCTCACTCCTTTCAGTACAGGCCTCAGTATTTTCTCTTTATGTACTCTGTGCTGAATGGAAACTTTTTATCAGTAATACATAATTTGCATTTGTAGCACATTACCTCATTTGCATTTTACTTGTCAAGCAACTTGAATACAAAGAGGTAGAGGCCCCAGCTCTGCAAACATCTATATATGAGTAACAGTTCAATTAAGCAAAGATATACATATGCATGTGTTTTCAGGGGGGAAGCCTGTGTGTTCCTCCTGTGGTTAATTTTGAAAGTTTAGGGTTTATTTAAGTTGAAAATACAGTCTATGTTCCTTCATAGACAGAATACTCCTAAAGCCATTCTTCATTAAATGAATCTGCTTTGTGTTTACATGGAAAACAGGTTTCCTGATAATTTAAGTTGTTTTTCTGTACATGGAGAAAGGTAGTGGCTAGGCTTTCAGGACCGTATCCCTCAAAACCCTGCACCACTATTGCCTAGTCTTATGTCAGCTGCATTTTTCTGCTAAAATTACCAGATCCGTAAACTTTGTGTTACCTCTGGCTGATACCTGTGCCAGTAGAAGCCCTGCATATGTGCAGATATAAAGGCAAATTATGTCTTTTTTCAGGCTTGTTACTTTGTTTGGGTTGTACAAGGGGAAAAAAAAGAGGTTGAAGTATAAAATTGTTCTCTGGTTGACTTAGATTATCTAATTGTTAGGAAAAGCTCATTTTTGTAAGGTGTCTGTGTACTAGGAAGATGCCTCCATTGCACACCTGCTCTAGCAGTGTGTCTGGTGTGGGATTGTGCCTTGTAGTATATTCTGCCTTTCTCTGACCACCTTCTGGGAGGATGAATAAACCTATAATCTGCTGGAAAATGAGTGAGGTCTCCTGGGCTGACTCCTTGTAAAAGTAGCAGCCCCAAATTTAAAGCCAGCAGCCTCCATCTGCCCTGAGTCTGTATGTATGACAGAGTAAGTATAACTCCGTATCTTCTTCTCAGGTTCACTTTGTCCAGATTAAGTGAGGAAATTTGTTATCTTGAGGCATGCTCCCAGCATTTACTCTCATTAAGACTTCTCGCTAATGTGAGTGCTCAGCAGTATTTTGCCTTTGCAGATTACAAAGTTAATGGGTGAAGGCTGCAGCTGATGAATGGTCTCCTCAATTTTCTGTGAGCTGAGAGAAACTCCATTCAACTTGGAGGATTTGGCCTGATTTGCAACATTTTGTGCTTCTGGTTAGCTCATGAAGCACAGGTAGCTCCATGGGCCAGCTGCTCCCCTGAAGTTGTGCCACATGTGGTCAGGAGAAAATGACCTCAGACCCATGAATGAAGGCGGTCACAGCCAATGTGAAGGCTGCCTACTGAGAGGGTCAAGTCATCAGCAGGAGTTCTTTCCATGTGCCAGCTGCCTTGGTGCTTCCACAGCACCTTGCCTAAAATGCCAGCCCCCTGCAGAGTTATCGCTTGCCTGGCTGGCCTGTCCACCCCCCAACCCCTGCTGTCTGCAGTCTGGCCATTTGCACGGCTGGGCAACTCTGTCTCCATCCAGGAGCCACCATGAGCAGATGGAGACAGGCTGGTGCAGTTGAGTTATTGAGGACACAGCTGGAGCCAAAAGAGGATGTGCCATTGTCTCAGCTGGAGATAGGGATGGAAAATGTCTGAGATATTTGCTATTGCGCACTGTTGAGGTGCAAAAAGACCAGCAATGTGGGTAATTCTCTCCAAGTCTGAGCCTCTCGTTCCTTTTGTTCTCTCTGAATCAGACAGAAAACAGCAAAAGGAAGTCAGGTGGCATAAAACACAAGGATCAAAGTACATCATCTAGAAAACAGAGAGTTTTCAAAAAGGTGCTTTCTAGGGTTTAAAACGTTTTTCTTTTTCATGTGTGCGTGCTGCTTTATTGAGATGCTTTGAATCTCAAGCTGGAGTTTTAAGTTGTGCTTCCTTGTCTAGTTGAGCAAGGTGTTGTTTTGTTCCTATTTTCAAAGCTGTTGATGTCAGGTTTGGCTGTTTTGATGTCCTGATGCACATGTGCCAGTATTGGACCAGCATCCAGCTGCTGTTCCTCCAGGAACTCCTCTTTACTCCAGGACTTAAATCAATAGTTTTTCTGATATTTAAGGCTGTCTGTTTACTACATGCATGCTTGAAATGCATCCATAAAGGTCTTTTGTCATGTAAACAGTCTTGAATCTACCCCCTTTTGGTCTGGAAGCGTTTACCTTATTAAGGTTATGTCGCCTTAAATGATCACTTGGTCTGTTTTCGGTATTAGTTGAGAGTTCCTGAGCTTGCAATTACACATGGAAATATGTGGAAAGTGATCAGAAGTGCAGTTTAATATCTGTTGCCTTTGGAATTACAAGTGGACCCTGTTTTCTGTGCTGGTGGCATTCAGGGCAAGAAAAGCCATTAGGATGTTTTGTTTTCTTGTCTTGCACCTCGGATTTTTGTTCATTAGTTGTTTCAGCAAGGTGAAGTTTGTGCCACTGATCATGTTGGAAGGTCAGGGAGGAATGACTGAAGAATTGCAACTGAGGACACAAATGCCGGTCTAGATTCAGTCACTCCTGCTTCTGATCCAAAAAAAACATGAGGTTAGGATGTATGGACCTACAGGTAGTTCTTCAAATGTTAAAACAATGACTGTAATGCTCATCACCCTGTTCTGTTGGTGAACCTCATCCTTGAAACGTGTGCTCTCTGTGCTTTGTAAAGATCTCTTAAGTAACTTGTAATAATGCAAACATTTTTACCTGGGATTAGGAGTCAGAAAGCTTCTTCAGAAGATTTTAGCAGGAATGCTGTGACAGGTGATTCAAGGAATCGGATTCATAGTCACCAGGATGTGCTAATGACGACGATGGTGAAAGAGTGCTTTCCCTTGGAGATTTAATGATGGAGAGAACAAACTGAAGGCTCCCAACCTCTTGCTGTCAGGGTCCTTGGAGACAGCAGACAAATCTTTGCTCAGTGCAGCAAAGAAAAAGCTCTTGGACATCAACTGTCCTGAATTCTCCAGGGTTTTGTGCTGCCTGTTAGAGCAGAGATCCTGCACAATGACCCAGATGGGCAATTTAATGAGATGTTCTTCTAATGAGGGGTTATCTTTTTAAAGCTGAGCAAATAAAGTGTGAGAGATAGTTTCAGATGCTTCCTTTTTTGGGTTTTACTGGGTGTTTGACTGTCCTATAGTTGAACAGGAAAAAAAATAAAGTGAACAAAAACCCTGGCATTGCAGAACAGTATTTCACAAAAGCAGGTTTGTCTTCTGTTTCCAGATTCCCTGCAGTATTACCTGTTACATATGGAAAATGTGGGATTTTTTTTTTTTTGTCCCGGGAGATGGTATCGCTCTGTAGGTGTTCAGCCAGAGAAAAGGTGGCTGACTGTACATTGAAAACACACTGAAGTGAAGCCATCTATCTCAGTGACAGGAAGATAAGGAAGCACAGCAGGTGTTTGGGTTTCTTTTTCTTTCTTTGTTATTGCTTTTCTCTAGAATGATGAACTAATCACTGTAGTCTCCTATTTCTGTTTTCCTTCCAACTTTCCAGTAGTTTTTGCAGAGTTCTCTCAGTTTTGTGGAAAAAAATAAAAAACAACCAAAAAATCTGAAACAAAACCAACCAAAGAAAAAATGAAACAAAAACAAACCAGCCCCCAGAAAACTAGCAGTGGAATAAGACCATGTGGCAGTGTGCATGCACAAGAGAACAAAAATATGATTACAGTAGTAAATTTAATCTGGCAATTCCTAATTTTAGAATACATGACTTTGTGACTTCAGTTTTCCTCAGTTGTAGTTTGGGCATACAGTTAATTAACTGTTGGATAAAGTTATGTTTTCTGATTGAGGTGAGTGTGGACTATGTTACAACTTTTGTGAATTGTCAACCCAAAAGTGTTAATTTATTGCTATATTTTGTTACCTATATATTGATGAATACAATCATTTTTCTACATATGTGGCTTTTTTTGAGTTTTTTTAGGATTCTTTGATTTGTATTTAGTGTATATGTTAAAATGTGTGCAATTTTTGTCAGCCATGTAATAGTGGACTGTGAAGTTTAATTTTAGTCCAGGTCATGCTCACACAGGTCACTTAAACTCTAGTGGATTGTTAGTAGGTGCAGTATATTATAAGGTATAGACTGCCTTTTCCATTTAGGGGAAATACGTTGCTTTAAGATTTCACTCTTTTTTTAAAATTAGCTTTTATATTTTACAACCTTACAATAAAGACAAATAGTATGTGTATGTAAAATATCTATAGAAACATAAAAATCGTAAGAATAGAAAATAAGGAATCCCTTCACATCACATCTCATGTCTAGTTGGTAAGCATCTCATCTTTTCAGCAGTGACTTTTAAGTATCCCTCAATTTGTGGCATAGCTCAATAAAACCTTTAGTTGAGCAAAGATGACTTATATGAGGGGTCAGATTTATTGCTATTCCTCCATATTCTTGATTGTGGCCTTTTTTTATGAGTATTGTTTCCAAAGGACACAAAATGGGACTGTGTTTTCTCATGTGTGACGGCACAGTGGCTGCCCATGATTGCTGGGGACAAGGCATAGGGTAGGCTGAAGCTGTGTTGGTGTTGCCAAGTCCTGCTGGTGTGGCTGTCAGCTGGCAAAGCCTGACCAGCAAAAAAGCCCCAAGGGTAGATTCCATTACACGAGCAAAATTACAGCTTTTTGGTGTGTGTATTTCTGTGGCCAGGATCTAATGGTGCAGCTTTTTATCTGCTTGTGTAGCTGAAGATTAGGAGAAACTACTCTGAAAAGTCACCTGTGCTTGCAGAACTTACAGTGTAATTTCCAGTTTTTCCAGGGTGTTTTCCCTCCTATCTTCTTCTGCTTAATCCTTACTGCTCTTGCCGAATGTTTCCACCCTCTTTTCTGGGTAACTCTACAGATAAGAGACAGCCTTGGAGTAAATCCTTGTATCTCTCATCAATTCATTTTATTCTATACCCAGGTTTTTCTGATACGTATGCTTTTAACAGCACTGGTCTGTCTGTACCATTCACTGATTTACAGCTTTCTTGCCTATACATCCAGACAGGAATATCATTTGGAGTGGAAGACTTGTAGTCTTCAAGAGTTTGAACCATAGATAATTTTTTTAATCAGTGAATCCTATTTAAGATGCTAAGCACAAATAGCCTCTTTTCAGTTGGTGAAATTATCCCAGCTGACACTGAATTACAACCAATTAGTGTATAAACTACCTCACTTCTAGCATGGAAGTTGTGTTTTAATTACATATTCTTCCTCTGCAGGAGCCTCCTAACCTTGTTGTCCTCCAGTGCTGAATCCAACTCTTGGCCTTTATTGGTCTTGTGTGTTGAGTAGGATACATCTGGAAGACCTGGAGACATCAGCAATGGTTGGATTTTTAAAGGGGCTGTTGTCACACCATATATCATTACATTTATTTTTTTCCCCCTAATGCAGTCAATTGCAGTGCCCAGCTACAGAAGTGAGTGATTTCTTGCTGATCTGACACCAGTCTTTCTGTTGAACCCTGTACTTAAATCTGCATTTACTTTAAGTGTTCAAGCTGCAGCTTGGTATAAGGGCTTGATGATGTAATTATTTTTGTTGGCAAGCCTAACACTTCAAGATGTTCCAGAGTGAGTAGTGATGGAGTCTGTCAAGTGCGTTCTTGAAATCTCTGAAGTTTATGATGAGTGAATTTTGCCATTTGGTGCTTTCTTCAGCGATTAGCCTTACAGTGCAAATCTGGTCAACACATGAGCTTTCAGGTCAAATTGTTCACTCCCTTCCTCTTTCACATTTTCATAGATATTTTTCTTTCATGTTTTTTCCTAAAATGAGTTCCTTGAATTCAATAAATAAAAGTTTTTGGAACTTTTTTACTTTTCATGTAAAGTTTACATGAAATGATGGAGACAAGCATTCCTGAAAGAATTATCAGCAAACTGCATTAAAGCTTGCCATGGGAGATCTTGCCAGCCTTTCCTGTTGTAGGGAGTACCCATCACTGAGGGTGGGCATGGCTGCCAAATGTTGTTTCTAGTAAAGACTAATAAACCCCAGATGAATTTTAGGTTAAATTACTTGTAAATGCTTGTCTTCTGCATGTGTTTTCAGCTGGGGTAGTTAAACAAAAGCTTTACAAAGATAAGAGTGTTCTGCCATGAGGTCTTGTTTGGACGAGCTGTACATCTTCTGGATGGTTCTCTGGGCATCCACTGCTTTCCATTGGAGTTTAGGAAGTGACTAGCAAGCTGCTTCTGAGATCTACTTATATCCAAAAAAGAAAGAGAGGAGGAAGGGATTTTCCTGAGTGTTTTGCTTAGTGACTGTTGGTGTTACTCCTCATTTTTCACTGTAGTCATGGAGGACTTGAACTGGGATATTATTTTTATGATCAGATTAAAAAAAAATTCAAAAACCAGATGAGTTGACAAATAAAACAGTCCCACCATCTCTGATCTTTGTTATGCTGATGATAAAATCAGTATGTGTTTTGCCTTGTCTGAAACCTGTTTCCTGTGGGCTTCATCTGGTTAAGAATATTCTGCTAAATCAATGGTTGGGTTAAAGTAATTTATCACTGTCTTGTGGGATTTTCATGAAACTTCTCATAAGAAGGAGAGGGTGATGCATATACCTTTTTAAAAAAAGCTGAAACCAAGGAAATGGTATGACATCCAAGCCCAGATTTTCAAATTGCAATGCCGTCTATTAAATTTAAGATCACCATGTTTTACACTATCATTAGTTTCTATGAAGTTCCTTGTGGCATGTTTGCATTCCAAGACCTAGACGGGGGTTCTGCAAAGCAGTTGGGCTCTCCAGTCCCACCAGCCAGCTCCAGCAATGAGGGACAGCGGGACCATGCTCCAGCACTTGACGCACAGCCCCTGTGGTTCTGTCTCTGTCCCCAGACTGGTGCTGCTCTCTCTGTGTTCATACTGGTAAAGCTCAAAGAGTTGGGGTGATTTAAGAAATAATGATGAGGTCATGAAACAATATGCCAAAAATTATCCCTTGTCCTGTGACTGTTGCATGAATTGGTTTTGTATTATTTCATATTTTTATAAACTCAGTCAATGCAAAATCCTTTCTGCAGCACTGAATTATTTTCTCTGTCTTCTCTTTTCCTGGCAGATGCCACAAGCTTATTCTTCTTTATCTCCATCCCCACCCGCCTCCACCTCCCGAAAAAAAAAAGAAAAGCAGACGGCTTTGATAGATTTAGTGCCTGTAAATCTATGAAAGGTGCTACTTAAAATCTCAGACTGAATGGCTGGGATACCAGTGAAGATCCAGTTAAGAACCATGTTTGATGTGGTCAGTAAAGGTCTCTACCTGTTTGATGGTTTTCCTAAAGCTCCATTTCCCAGTATCCTGGGTTTTCTTGAGAACTTTTCCACTGACATGTGGGAGAACGTAATTTCTGTTTTTCTTGTTTGACAACATGGCTAGCACAGAGCTTGTATTGAAAGCTATGAAAATAAAGCAGCAAATGAAAGAGCTCCAGTTTTACTCATAAAAATTTATTTATTTTAAAACCAATTTTTGGGCTTTTTGACATTTGGATTTCCCAGTAATGAAATGTTTTAAAGTATCTTTGAGACTGTTAAACAGTTCTACTCAGCTACTTCGTAACATTTCACTGCCCTTGAATATTTGCTCTGTATGATTTGAAATGTCTGTACTTTGGTTCTGGGGGTTTTTTCCTTCCCCTTTCCTTTGGCTCTCCCAGGTGGGCTGTGCACTTTGGTGAGCTCTTTAATGAGTATAAAGTGTGCTTTCGTCCTTGCATTTTTCTTTTGATTTTTTTTTTTTTAACAAGGCACAGTTTTAAGAATTGAAATATTAGACATCTGGATTTATTAAAGTCACAGTGCTGGGTGAGTGGAGCTTTTTTTTTAAGAGCGCTTAATTTTCACCTCTGGATAGCTGAGTTGTCTTTGAAATGCCCCTAAGGAGCAAAGTGTGTTCCCTTCTGCTACCAAGGCCAACTTGTCTGCCTATGTTTAAATAAGCCGCCATGAAGAAGCTCCCATTTTCAGTGTTTCTGTTTATAGTGCTTCTCAAGAAGCTTTCCAAATGTCACTGGAACAAGCTTCAATGGCACCAGTAGTTCTACAGAGCGATAAAGAGGGGTGGTGTGCGTTGGTGATTTTGGAGGCCAACCAGGCATCCATAGCAGGTTGTGACTAGAGGTGGGAGTTTGTTTCCTAGCTCATTTTGGAGGGGTGCTATGGGGCTTGTGCTTGCTGTAAAAGATCATGTTTATTGAACCGTCATTGCATCCACATGTTAAAAAGCTTATTGTGTGCATGCAGTGTACTCCTAGTGGTTGTGGCTGTGAGCCTTGTGTTGCTGGCTTTGCCTAGGGACAGCCTTACACTCTGTTCCAGCCTGCTGCCAACTCTTCTACTTCTTAGAGAGAATGGGATTTGGGCTGGTGTATTAAGACTCTGAGCTCTGGTTTCATTGCAGGTACTGATACCTCTGCTCCAGTTCAAGGCAGCAGATTTGAAGCGTTACACCTTAACTGTGTAAGAGAGGTCTAACCATACCCACTGGAGTCATGGAGGCCTAAGGAAAATTAATGCACTAATATTAGTTAATTGCTTTGAAGATATATATTGAAAATAAGAGTTCTAGGTATGTATGGTAAATATTGTTTCCTTTATTACAGTAATGTATCTCATTTTATGAGAGTCATTCGCAGTAGCATTCAGTTTGTTGTGATAAAGCAAAGCCATCAATGTGCTTTACCGACTCCTGCCAGCACAGTGTTGCTTTGCACTGGTGGCTTTTGGAAGCCAGAGGATGCTCACCCACATGCACAGCTACACGAGCAAAAACCGAGCCGATTTCCGTGTCTTGCCTGCAAACCACAGCCTGCAAACCACACAGCACCTACAGGTGTCACGTATGTCCCTCAGCAGGACAGAGCAGGCTGCAGTTCCTGCAGAGCGCTACTAAAGTGATTAGGAGTCCGCCCAGCTCAGCGATGGTGCTGGTTTCCCTGCTCTTGGACTGGCAGTGGTGTGACTGTGTCATCAGCCTTTGTGCTAGTCCCCTTTTGACTTCACAGATTCCTGGCTGTATGCTATGGCATGTGGAGATTTGGTCAGCAGCCAAGATAAACCGATGGAGGGAATCGAATAAAGAGCAGGTGTTGGCACGTGCACAGATGGTGGGAGGAATCACTGCAACATGATTTCCACAGGTGGCCAGCTCATGGGTGTTTGCCACCAGCTGAGTCCCAGCACAGCAGGCAGTTTGCATGCCTGTGGGAGTTACCTTCCACAACCAAACCTCACTGGTCTGCCCAGTTTAGTGGCAGCTAACGTGGGAATATGCATTTGACACCAAAACAGGATATTAGCCAAACAATTAGTTGTTATTAGTCAAGTATCTTGCACCATGGGGCTGTTAGTTCAGGAGGAAGTGTGATTATTTAAGTGCTTGTAGAAGCTTGTGTGGCTGAGATGACGTGCTGCACTTGTTGGGGCTTGGCAGGGCTTGAAGTCTTCATGGTCAATAAAACTGCCCTTATCCAGCTGAGAGGTGACAAAAATGTTTTTTTTTTTCCCCACCGAATCTAGGTTCATAGGATCATAGAATGGTTTGGCTTAGAAGGGACCTTTAAAGGCCACCTAGTCCAATCCCTCTGCAATGAGTAGACATCTTCTACTTGATCAGATTGCTCAAAACCCTATCCAACCTGACCCTGAATATTTCCAGGAATGAGACACCTACCACCTCTCTGGTCAACCTGTGCCAGTGTTTTACCTCCCTCGTTGTAAAAAAACCAAATTATCTTTGTATTTAACCTAACTCAACCCTCCTTCACTTTAAAACCATTCTCCCTTGTCTCAAGACAGGGAGCCTTCTCTACTCCAAGCTGTACAACCCCAACTCTTCTCTTAGTCTGTCTTCACAGGAGAGATCCTTCAGCCCTCCAATCATCTTCATGACCTCCTTTGGATCCATTTCAGCATCTCCATGTCTTTCCTGTGCTGAGGACCCCAGACAGTACATCTGTATTAATATATTTCCTGTCTTTGGACAAGACATTGTCTTAGTTGTCCTGAATGTTGTCTTCATCCAAAGATCTGTAGGTTCTAGCTGTCCCCAAGTTGCATAATCTCTCTCTGTAATAGTATTACATATTTTGAATATCTCTCCTCGCTTTACTTCAGAGCAATTTCTTAGTCAATTGGCTTTTGAAGCGCCTGAATTAAGGTTTGCTGTACAGTTAAAATGAAGTGCAAACTGATGTTTGTTTCAACAGTGCTGTCCTTACGTGTTGCTGTCACACACCAGTCAGTTGCTATGAAAGTCCTAAAAGCTGAGAGAATGGTAGATCACATGGATATTATCACACACTCAGCTGTCATTTCATTCCCCAAAAGCATGTAGAGTGGCTTAGTCTAAGGATTATTTTCCTTCATTTATGTGTTTATTGTTTTCCTTCTCTGTTGCTGCTTGCATTAATCTTGTATGTCCTATCGGTAAACCACAGTTCACGAGCTCCTTATCTCTCTTATCTACATCATATTGGTGTGTGCTGACTCTTGAGTTATGTGCCTAAGGACATTTTAATCATACTTTCACGGCACATAAAAGCTGTTGCTTCATCTTGCATATTTCCCATGATTCTGAAATCATCACAAAAAGTATCTTGTTCTTTTTCTCCTGAGAGTTGCAAGCACTGTCTCTATCAGTCATATTTTTTTTCATCTTCTGCTGTGATGTACAGACTCCAGAATGCATTGTTTGTTGTATGAACAATTCAGCTTGTATTTTTCAGATTGTGAAGGTTAGGGCTGTGGATGCTGAGAAATCAGTTCAGGGCAATTGGTGTCTACATGTGCATCTTGTTCCCTGTCTCAGAGTGTGCTGGGGAAAGACATGCTGCTGGACTTGCCCTTTCTGAGTCAGATCTTTTCTGAAACATTTTTTCACTTAAGAACTCCAGTAGGTGGAATTTGCAAGTGGCAGCCTTATGATCAATCCATAACCAAAAGACAGTTTCCAGTTCCTCTTTCAGGCTCTCTCTGAAGAAGAAAAACTTGTCTCAAAATTTCCAGTTGTACCCTTGATGATCAGGGCAAAGTCAAGGTTACTTGAGGAACTTTAAATGTGAACTGCTAAAATGTTTAATCTTTATGGGGTTGAACATCAGGTAAAACCTGTATTCCCAGTGTTTATAATTTTGAGAACTGGTCTTGAAGGCTTTCAAATTGTTACATTGTCATTGGTTTTGCCATGGTTGTTAACTTGTTGCTTTAAATCATTTGAATTTGAAGGCTTTTTTTTTT